>CM064489.1:33248856-33414627 GCA_032716605.1 Paralithodes platypus | reverse complement strand
CCCAATAAAAAAAAAAAAAAAAAAAATATATATATATATATATATATGGGGGGAGGGGGAGGGGGAGGGAGGTGAGGGGGGAGGGGAGGGAGGTATAATGGGGGAGGGAGGGGGTATAATGGGGGGGAGGGAGGGAGGGGGAGGGGGCATAACTGATAAATACATAAACACGAATTATATTATATATATAGATTATATGGGGGAAGGGGGGAGGGGAGGAGGGGATGGAGGAAGGGGGAGGGAGGTAGGGGGTATAATGGGGGGGAGGGGGGGAATAATTGGGGGGAGGGAGGGGGGGAGGGGGGTTTGGGGGGGAGAGGGGGGGAGGGGGCATAACATAGATAAATATATAAAGATTATATGGGGGAATGGGGTATATGGGGGAGGGGGCATAACATAGATAAATACATAAAGATTATATGGGGGGAGCGGGGTATGTGGGGGAGGGGGAGGGGGCATAACAGATAAATACATAAATACGAATGATATTATATATATATATATATATATATATATATATATATATATATATATATATATATATCAATCTACAATTAGAAAAATAAAATAAAATAAAAATAAAAAATAAACCTCCCCACCCAACAAAAAAAAAAAAAAAAAAAAATAACAATAATATATTTATATTTAATTATGTGTGTGGGGGGAGGGGGAGGGGGAGAGAGGGGAGGAGTATAATAATAAACTATAATAAATGGATACTAGCCTAGTAATATTTATATGGGGGCAGGGGGAACGGGGGGGAGGGGGGTGAGGGAGGGGAGGAGTATAATAATAATATATAATAATAATATAATAAAATATAATATATAATATAATGGGGGAGGGAGGTCTAATGGGGAGGGAGGGGGAGGGGGTTATAATGTGGGAGGGAGGGGGAGGGGGGTGTAATGGGGGAGGGAGTGGGAGGGGGATATAATGGGGGAGGGAGTGGGAGGGGGATATAATGGGGGAGGGAGGGGGATATAATGGGGGAGGGAGGGGGAGGGGAATAGAGGGGGGGAGGGAGGGGGAGGGGGATATAATGGGGGTAGGGGGTATAAAAATAAAAAAACATAGTATATACAAGAGATCAAGTGACTGTCTAGGGAAGGGTCACTCAGGTCAACTCAGGTCCAGGTACCCTATTGGGAGGTGTGAAGCCAAGGGAGTGGTATTCGAAGGTGTGAAAACCACCACAACTACCATCATCACCACCACCATCACCACAACTACCATCACCACCACCACAACTACCATCACCACCACCACAACTACCATCACCACCACCACAACTACCACACCTAACACCACCACCACAACTAACACCACTGTGTTGACAGAAATGTGGAGGCATATATATACAGTAGGCTATATATATATATATATAATTATACATACATAATAGGGGGAAGGCAGGGAGAGGTGGGGTATAGGGAAAAAAAAAAAAAAAAAAAAAAATATATATATATATATAGGCTCACCCCCAAAAAAAAAAAAAAAAAAAAAATATATATATATATATATATATGCTGGGCCTACCCCTAATAAAAAAAAAAAAAAAGAAAAAAAAAGAAAAAAAAAAAATATATATATATATATACTGTATATATATATATATATATATATATATATATTATATAGAATAAGAGTTTGTGGTGGGGGACATTTATGTTGGGTATAATAATAAATAATAATAAATAATAAATAATAAATAATAAATAATAAATAATAATAATAATAATAATAATAATAATAATAATAATAAATTATAATATAATAAAGCAAAAATATAAATTAAATACCAATATAAATACTTTTTTATGGGTGATCCCATACACAGGAATAACAGGTATAATAATAAATAATAATAATACAAATAATAAAATAGGCCTAAACACAAAAATAATAAAATGGTGGTGGTGGTGGAGATGGTGGTGGTGGTGGTGGAGATGGTGGTAGTGTTGACACAAATAGGGTTGAGTTCATTTTCTGACCGGACCCACGGTCAGAAAAGGGACCCTACCCTATTGGTGTCAACACCACCACCATCTCCACCACCACCACCATCATCACCACCACCACCATCATGACCATCACCACCACCACCACCCCGACCATCATCACCACCACCACCACCACCATCTCCACCAACACCACCACCACGACCACCACCATCACCACCACCACGACCATCACCACCACGACCACCACCACCACCACCACCATCATGACCATCACCACCACCACCACCACCACCACCACCACCATCACGTCCACCGCCACCACCACCAAAAATGTTGACTGTACTTACTCACACTGCTGAGATTCCCTCGTGGCCACCAATCCGTATATGTAGAGTGCTTTTGCCAATAAAAAACTTACCTCCCAAGCACTTTCCACCAATAAATTATCGAGCAAAAATGCAAGCACTTTCCACCACTAAATTTTCGAGCAAAAATGCACAGGGCTGAGGGAGCATGGCGACATATGCTCGACCAGTAATGAAAGTTTTTTCCACTAAGAAACACTAATACAAGGTAAGATACACTACTTGAACGGATAAATAGCAATATAAATGACTGATATTTATATGAAAGTGTTCCACAAACAAGCAAAACGTTTGGCAAAAAGCATGGCCCCTCGTGGGCTCCTCCACCTTGGTCACGAAACACCAGAGAATGCTCGACCAGTAATGAAAGTTTTTTCACTATGAAACACTATTTCAAGGTAAGATACACTACTTGAACAGATAAATAGCAATATAATTGACTGATATTTATATGAAAGTGATCCACAAACAAGCAAAACGTATAGGCAAAAAGCATGGCCCCTCGTGGGCCACCTTGGTCACGTAGCCTACACCAGAGAATGCTCAACCAGTAATAAAAGTGTTTTCACTACGAAATACTTATACAAGTAAGATACACTACTTCATGTGATAAATAGCAATATAATTGACTCGATATGGTATGAAAGTGATCCACAAACAAGCGAAACCATGGCCCCCTCGTGGAGCCCACCTTGGTCACGTACACCAGACTAGCAAAACACATCACTAACATGGTTATTTTACCCTAAATAAGAATAACACAATAATCCATCGATAACCCAATGATATAGCACTTCGTTTGGGTTATATTAGGGCGGTACTACCAGCCAGGCTGGGCAAAATGGAGGCCCCTTGGTTTAAAGGGCCGTGCACACCCACCTACTAGGCTGGCTGAAGGGAAGAGACTGGCTCTCTCTACCACCGCGGGGCCCTCACAGGGACGCTAGGGGGTTGCTAGATGTGTCCACATGTACATCTAACTTATCGGACTTACCAGCCAAAAGACCGGCTCAATTGCGTCATAAACTTATTTTCTAGCAATATAATAAGTCCATATGACGCGATCGCGTCATATGAGTTATTGGTTCACTCTGCCATATGACGCGATCGCGTCATATATGTCTGAGAGAGTTAATTCAATGTAATTTTTCTAAGTTAATATACAGGATAATTTATTAAAATACATAAACTTATAAACCTGTATGTATATATGTATATACACAGGCACATACCACATAGCTGGGGGTGGCCGATTCGATACAGAGCCCGAGCAGAAACCGTAAAATAATATGAAAATATACAAAATTCGCACAAATTTAGGTTGCCCAGGAGAAAACCCAGGTGCCAAAGTCCATGATGGGTCTCTAGCAAAAGATTCCTAGGTCCCAGATCTCCTAGAGAGGTTTCGGTCACAGCAGGCCGACACGCAGCTGAACTATACCACAATGCCCGCCCACATATTTCCAGGCAGGGCCCCTCATATAAAAAAGGTTCCCAAGGCCGGGCGCCTGACAGACTATTATCTTGTCCAACTGGCGCCCGACCCCCACTCCCTACGACTGCGTTACCACTCATCTATTCAAAAGCATTCTCCACTCTCTTTTATTCATCACCATTTCTCCTGCCTGTTCTTTCATCATCTCTCTATCTTCCTACTCTTTTTTTCACACCATCTCTCCATCTCCTACGAGCTTATTAACCTAAAATAATTCAGTTGTTCAGTAATATTACTATTCTTATTTGGTTAAACATTAAAAACACAATGAGCTAATTATCCTTAACGTTCATGTTTCCTAAGTTATGAATTTAAACTATAATAGACAAAAATATTGACATTCAAAGAATATTTATTAATCTTTAAACTGTTATTAACACCTTACGAGCGGCCTATGCGGTTTATTTATGTGTACCGCACAGCGGGGTGTTTTTAGCCAAAATAGGGCTGTTTACGTGATCATTTTCATGCCTAAATAAGACCCAGAACGTAAAACAAGTACCTATCCCTGAAAGGGCATAAACAGAGCTTTCGAATGACACCATAACGATCCTTGTATGATGGATAGTTTTCTTGCAATAACCGTGCAACGCGAGTGCAAAAAGCAGGTAATTCGGTACTTTCAGTACATAATTGAGTATGTAGCGAGTGAGAGAGGGAGGAGGGAGCTGAGATTTGTCAGTAGGTTCGCCGCGGTGGTCTGGAGCAGTCATACGCTCGCTAGTCTCCTGCCACCACTTGTCTCTCTCTCTCAGCCACATTACGTGCTGAAATTGCCACTCGAGTTATGTCGAGCGCCGCCACATAGTCCAGCTTTATTTAACTCGACTTATGTTGCTCGCCGCTAAATAAGGGTTAAATATAGCTACTAGAAAAAATAAAATGTACTAGCTATTCACATACAAAGATATGGAATATAATTCCTAAACTAGAACAAAATATAATACGAAAATATGGAAAGGGACATAAGGGTACTTAAACCATTGGCTGCGGGAGGCGTTCTGGAACGCCATGGCAATTTACAGCAACTTACAGAATTTTAAAGCCTCTTAAAGCCTGTAGAATTGAGTGTCAGTGAGCAGGAGTGAAAGAGTCCCCTCCGCTTTCCAGCACGGCTTCCGGTACACTGAAGCATCCACCGCATATCTCTTGAGACCTCTGCAGTGCTGCCAAGGGCAAATATAGCGCACCATTGCTCATAATTAGCTAATATTTGCCAATGTCTTTGGTAGAGCTGCGGGTTACTCCTGCGTGCTACGAAGCTCATTCTGGTATCATTTTGAAGCTATTTTCTTCTAGTTTTTAGGAGAATTTATTTCATTTCATTCAGATATTGATTAATCATTCAGGAGTGCCTGAATGAGCTCATATATGGCGGAAATATGCCCGCAGCGTAAGTGTTAAAAGGGGAAGCAAAACAGATCGCAGGATGCTGCGTCACTTATATTGTCATAGGGAGGATTGGGACAGGTAGATAGATGGAGAAATTGGGTTTTGTGAGCATAGAAACTAACTAGATTCTCTCTGCCCTAATAAGAATTTGTCGATTGAACTGAAAATAAGTGTGCTATGGCCTCATCACGTGAGTTTTTAAGTAATTGCGTGGTGGGTCAATGTGGAAAATTAGTTGAATTGTGTAAGGTCATCAGCATATGAATGGATAGGACTAGAGGAAACTTCCACCAAGAAGAGAAGACATTAACCCTTACTGTACCAGCGACGGTATACAGCCGTCAGTAAAAAAGTCACTCGTCAGTACCAGCGACGATCCTTGTAACTGCCCGTATCGAGCAGTACCTGGTACCATGACTTGTACGCACTGCTCTGAGACCTTGGCAACACTTCTCAGCTTGGATTCAAGCCTGTGGGAGCTAGCTGGGACAGTATTCCTCCAACTTTTGGGGTGAGAGGGTATTCTCTCTTGACTCTTAAGCCATTTTGTCCACAATGCCTGGTACGGATGGTACATTTATAGTAATACCCTCTGGTACAGTAGAGGTTAAAGGAAAGACAGATGAGAGAGTTTGCCTCGGCAGGGCATCATAACAGAACAGTTTTTTTTAGCACAAATGGTGGAACACCATCCAATCCGTAAGCCTTCTTAGTATTAAGCTCAAAGAGGGCAGAAAGTACATCCTTAGAAGAGATTAGAATATTAGGAATAAGTAAGAGAGAAGGGGGTGAAGAGGGAGGAAATACACCAAAATCATCCAAGGTGGAGTATATTACCGAAAGTTTGAGCGAAGAGTTCAACTTTGGCAGAGGAAGAAGTGATGGTGGTACTGTGGAAAAGAGGGAAAGACGAGGGAATTATATCGGAGAGATTTTTGGGTAGATGCCAGAAAGTTGGGATGAATTGGAGTTGGAAATTGCAGAGCATCTTTTATTGTTGAAAGAGATTTTTACAAGTCACAAAACAGATTTGGCTTCAATCTGGGCAGAAACATAGAAAGTATGATATTCTTGAGTTTGAAGTCGACGGTACCATTTGAATGTTTCTTCTTTATTGTAGGCAGCAGTAGAACAAGCATGAGTAAACCAAACAAAATTTGCATTAGACTGAGAGAAAGAAAATGGAATGTATGCCACTTTGCCTGAAATGATTACCTTGGTAATGAGTTCAGTACACTCCGAGGATTCCCGGCCACGGAAAAAAAAATCAGCATTGCTAAAGTGCCACAAGCGCTGCTGGCTTAGAGGATCGGATGGCCGTAGTGGAGAGATAGAACAGGTAACAGAGATAATTAAGGCTTTGATCGGAGGAGCACAATGGAGAGAGAAGGTTTACTGCATAAGCAGAAGGATTAGAGGTTAAGAATAAGTCAAGGATGTGGAGCTCTAGGTCATTTAGGATAGAAAAGATGTAAGCTTGTTTACGAAGTTGGGTCAGTAAAATGAGAGGAGAGCAATTGGCGGCGGTGAACATTGAAATCCCCTACGATGGATATTTCAAAGAAAACGGAGGTTGATAGGATATATTCCACTTTAGAGTTTAAATAGTCTCTACACCCCTCTCTCCTACTTATACCTAACATTATAATCTCTTCTAAGAATATACTTTCCACCCTCTCTGGGCTTAATACTAAGAAGGCGTACAGTTTAGATGGTGTTCCTCCTGTTGTACTAAAAAACTTTGCTTCCGTGCTGACTCCCTGCCTAGACAAACTCTTTTCCGTCTCTGTCTCTCCTCTAACGTCTTCTCTTCTTGCTGGAAGTTCACTCTCATTCAACATGTCCCAAAGAAGGGTGATTGCACTCAACCCTTCAACTATCGTCCAATTGCTCTCATTTTTTGCATCTCTAAAGTTTTTTAAACTATTCTTACCTTAAAAGTTCTTATTCATTTATCTACCCCTAATCTACTCTCAGACCGCCAGTATGGCTTCCTTAACCCAGCAGCTGCTGGGAGACTCTTAAGAGGTTTTACTGGGCAACTGCGGGGAGACTCTTAACCCTCTCGTCTCTGGTAACTTATTTTAACCCTCTCACGTTCTTGACGCAATTTTGAGCCTATTAGGGATACTTTAAAACCTGTCTTACCATCAGGGGTATTTAGAAACCTTTAGTTTAGTTACTTCAACATCTGCAATTGTCTTTGAGTTAGCTGTGGGCAGAAAACTAATTTTGGAGATGTAATTATAAGAGTGAGAGAACTCTATTTAGTATTGCTAATCTGGCAACCTCTGCGTCATATGGTCGTGAGAGGGTAAATTGAAAACGGTGAGACCCTCTCTAATTTGCCCTGAAATATTCCGGCCGGGTGAGTTTTCGAAGCCTTGTGTTTTTCTGTATTTTATCCACCACAATGCTGTTTATTGTGATGTACCATATGTCAATGGAAAGAGGAATAACTGCACTACATTATAAAAAAAACAAAAAAACATTTAAATCGCAATATGTAAGTGTAAACGACTCCGGAATAAAGGTTTTCCCGGGTAATTGTCTTCACACCATCCTATCTCGAAATTGTGAGTGATGACCATATATGTTTATTTGCTCAAATAATAGTATTTTTTCTGCTCTTTCCAAATCTGAAAATAGAAATTGTCTATCTTCAATGGTTCTCAAGCAGTGACCGAAAACAAAAAAAGTATGACTTTGCATGATATGGTTTAAAACATTTTCGAATTATTTCGTTGTTACGATGTCTATGGTTCTCAATTTAGGCTGTATGAATACGGCAGATAATGCTGAAGAGATTAACAAAAACTAAAAGTTCCTACGACAAATACTTTTTGCTTTATGAATATTTGAAATGAAGAGACAAAATTCGAATATTTACGCTTCATTCGTCTCCGTTCCGCCGACGCTACCCGAGTTCCGAGCTGTTCCCCACCTCAGCGTTGCTTTATTTGCTTGGATACGTATCTAACTGTTTATATCACCGTAATCGGAAAATTATTTTCTTTCTAATGGTGAAAACCAAAATAATATAGCGTAATTGGTTCGCGAGCTATGCGCAATTGTTTCCATGCATTGTTATTGTTATGTAAATATATAAGAATGTTTATACAGTTGTATATATTTGCCACAATATACAAAATTTGTATATAATTTTCCTTGCCAATAATTGTATAATGTTCATAGAACACATGTCAGTCATGAAGGTTGTCAATTTTACTTACCTGGTAGGGCCACAACCCTTTCCAACGAGAAGGGAAATGGCTCCTGGGTTGACACTGAAAAAACAAAACAAGAAAGCCAGGTTATCTTCAAGTAATAAATTCAGAAATAATTCTATTGTACACACAAATAAAGTAATATATAAATATATAAATATATATATATATATATATACATACCATATATATATATACAAGGTGTCAAACAAAATATAATGAATGGTATAAAAAATGTGTGTATGTGTGTGTGGGTATATATTATATATAATATATATATATATATATATATATATATATATATACCAGTATATATATATATATATATATATATATATATATATATATATACAAGGTGTCAAACCAGAGAAATATGCAGATTTCCAAGCCACCCAAGGAGGTCTGCATTTGACTCGTTATTTTTTTAGAGTGGTTTCCCCAGGAGGCCTATATCCACTTTGATGATGAAGGTGGGTGAATGAAGGTGGGTAAATGTCGGTGGGTGAACGAGGGTGGATGAATGAAGGTGGGTGAATGAAGGTGGGTGAATGAAGCCGGGTGAATAAAGAAGAGAAATGGAGAAGAGAAATTAATGAATGAATGAATCAATGAATGAATGATTGCACATAGCTCCTGACTATAGGACACCTGCATTGTGGCTATGGAAACGGTTGAAGCAGTTGTTGATGTCAATGCAGAGGGCAACCGTGCAAGTCGTGCAGCGGAAGCTTGTGTCCTTGCGAAACCCTTTCATTACTTTGCAGTAATAGCAACGGAGTCGCTTCTTGGCCGGAATCCTCTCCCGAGAATGGTCCAAGTCCTTGTTCAACCTGATATGGTTCAGAACAATAGGGCGGGGCCTTGGGACCACTCCAGGTCGAGGTCTCCGAACTCGCACCGCTCGTGCTGCTTCCAGTACTGGTGGCGGTTGGATGGCAGCTTCAAGAGCTGCTTCCCCATCGTCACCAGCAGCAGCTGCATCAGGTGCTAGAACCACGGGGGGTTGAACCAGGACATAGTTTCCCCCCGGGGCAGCAGCATCATCTGGTTCTGGTGGTGGGGCGGCGACATCGAGACGTGGTGCCCTCTCAACGCCTCCACCAGGAGCAGCAACAGGAGAGGGTGGAGTGTTTTCAGGAGCAGCAGGGGCTGGGGAGTCTGTATGGCAGTCGTCGGACGGCCTAGATGATCCACCGGGTTGACGTTGCCTGCGTGCATGCCTCTGTGGCTCACGCTGGTCAGGCGGCAGATCTTGTGCTCGGTGGATTGGCCTCCCCGACATAGGCCACTCTGCAGGGCTGAATTCCAGCAAGGACGTACAGATGTGCTCCTGGAAGTCGAGCAAGGTAATTTTCTTCCTTGGGTAGCACTTCCTGTACAGGACATGGGCGTTGAAGAGGGCCATTTGGATGAAGTAGAAGATGATCTTCGTCCACGTGACCGTCCTTCGCTGGATGGGGCAGTACTGGACCATCTGGTCGAAGTGATCCACCCCACCCATGTGGAAGTTGTAGTCTTCAACACAAACAGGTTTGAAGATCTCCGTCTGTCCATGACGCCACCTGCCCTGTTGGTCCTTCTCTTTGAAACTGACAAGCTTTGGGATGGTGTCCTGTTGGTGGAAGGTGGACACCATGTTGACGATGCGCTTGTCTCGCCAAAGTAGGACCATGGTTAAGCCGTTGTTCATTGCTATTGTCGCATCGCGTTCAAGCTCTTTTGCTTTAGCAAGGTCGCACAACCGCTTAGGAGCTCCTCGTGCAAGGCGCAGGGTGCCACACACATAGATGTTGTGTGTGAGCATTTGCTAGCACAGGTCAGCTGAGTTGTAATAGTTGTCCATGTACAGCTTGTACCCCTGGCCTCTGAAGGACTCCATGAGACCCTCCACCGTCTCCCGGAGAGATCGACCCGGACCGGTGTAGACTCGAAAGTCCCACACATAGCCAGCCAACGCCTTTGCCAGGATGTACAGCTTGATACCGTACTTCGTCGGCTTCATTGAGTTGTAAACCTTGAATGAAAGGCGACCCTTCCATCCAAGGCTGCCTTCGTCAAGGGACAGCTTTTCGGCGGGGATGTATGCTAGCTTGAAGCCTTCAAGTAGGTATTCCATCACCGTCTGAACCTTCAGAAGCCTGTCCGTGTTCTGCCTGCTGACTGCCTTGTTGTTGAAAGCATGGAAATACTTCAACAAGGCTAGAAACTTAATCCTACTCATCGCACTCCGAAATACTGGGTAGTCGTGAAGGACAGTTGAAC
Source organism: Paralithodes platypus (assembly GCA_032716605.1). Classification (NCBI taxonomy): domain Eukaryota; kingdom Metazoa; phylum Arthropoda; class Malacostraca; order Decapoda; family Lithodidae; genus Paralithodes; species Paralithodes platypus. The sequence continues at coordinate 33,403,922 of CM064489.1, read as the reverse complement.
GCTAGTAGTGACTCAGAGAAGGAATCTTTGTAATGCCCATGAGGAAGTACAGGCCAAGGAATTTGGCCAAGTCCTCCTCACCAAACAGGTGCCAAACAGCGGCTGCTCCGTCAACGAACTTGGCGTAAGCATTTGTCTCCACTACCAGGAATTGCAGCATCTCCCTTGTGAAGAAGAGTTGGAAGAACTGGAGAGGAGTCACCGGCACAGGAACCTGCATGCCAGGGGTCCCTGTGAACGGACCAACCTGGGGGTGGAAGCGGGCGTCGGTCCAACCGGCATCACGGTCGGGGGCAGGATCGCGAGCACGGCCACGACCACCGCGAGGATCACCGTGAAGACCACCGCGAGGAACACCTCTGGGCCTACCACCTGCCCCCCTATGGGGCCCTGGCCTCCGGCGTGGCCTAGGTGATAGGTCGAGGGGGAGAGTGCGGGGGGGGACTTCTGCTTCAGATGATGCAGAAGCCGGTGAACCTGGTGCAGCTGCACCAGGTGGTGAAAGGTGTGGAGCTGGTGAACCTGGTGCAGCTGCACCAGCTGGTGAAAGGTGTGGAGCTGGTGAACCTGGTGCAGCTGTACCAGTTGGTGAACGGTGAAGAGGAAGCCTTTGGGGAAGAAGCTCCTCGATTGCTGCTGGAGGATTCAACGCTGTGCGTGGCACCTCAGCAACAACCTGAGCACGCATTGCGGCTTCAGCAACCTTAGCATGCATTGCGGCTCGATGCTCAGGCAGAACAAATGCCGAGGGGGTCAACGGTGTGTCGCTGAAGGGGGACACTGCGGGGGTGACCGTTCCCAAGACATGCGAAGGCGGGGTATTCAAAGTGCCCACAGCAAGTAGCGTAGCAAACATGTGTGGGCTGCTTGCTGGTGATCCTGCTGGAAGCAAGGATGAGGCACCGCCACGCGAGGTGGATGGAAGAGGTGAATTGTGAAGTTGGGGGAAGTTGGGTGATGGTAGGGACTGGTAGAGATGTAGATTGGATGGGATGAGATGTACATGGGATGGGATGGGATGTAGTGGATGGGATGGGTGGTGGTGGTGGATCCGCCGTTGCTGGGGCTGGTTCAGCTGGTGGTGGTGGTGGTGGATCCGCCGTTGCTGGGGCTGGTTCTGCTGGTGGTGGTGGTGGTGGGTCGTCAGCCGTTGCTGGGGCTGGTGGTCGATCGGCTGAGGCGTGGGCGTCGACGCGGAGTCGCTTGGGCGGAGGTGAAGCCCAATCTTCGTCATCCTCAGTCGACCACTCGTCCGACTGACTCTCGCTCTCCGTCTCGTCCGTCGGCAGGTCCAGCACCTCGTTCACCACATCCTCCAGCTCGGAGTCCCGCAAACGGCGTTTCATGGTTTCTTTGTTGTCCGACATGGCAGCTAGCGAATGGCGGCAGGCTGGCGTATGGCGGCAGGCTGGCGTATGGCGGCAGGCTGGCGAATGGCGGCAGGTAGGAGTTGGCTTATGATGCTGAAACCAAGAAAAGGAAATAAAGGAAAAATGTAATTGACGTTGATAGTTGTCATGACGCAAGTTCGCCATCACTGGATCCATATGATGTTGGTATAGTTCACCATGACGTAGTCATAGTTTTGCATTATCCGATGACACGTATAAAGTTCGCCATCACTGGATCCATATTACGTTGGCATAGTTCACCATGACGTAGTCATAGTTTGGCATAGTCCGATTCCAGATGACGTGAGTATAATGGATTCATGACGGTATAGTTCCGCATTTAGTAATTCAAATGGGGGAACACCATGACGTAGTCATAGTTTGGCATTATAAGAATATATTTATACCTTGGGGCTGTTTGGCCAGATGCCCTGGGGAACAGGAACAACACAGCAGGGGAACAGGAAGAACACAACAGGGAAGGGGACAAGAACAAAACAAATATATATATGGTATAATATACCTGCATATATAATATAAATAAAATAAAAATATAAATAAAATAAAATAAATAAAATAAAATAAATAAAAACAATAATGAATCAAATAAATAAAAATATAAACAAAATAAAAATATAAATACTCAATTATGGGCCTCGCCCTTGCTCTGGACCTAGGGAGTGGTCCCATAGACACCCTGGGGAACAGGAATAATAAAAACAAATATATATATATAAAAAATAAAATTATAAATAAAATGAAATAAATAAAATAAAAACAATAACAAATCAAATAAATACAAATATATATAAAATAACAATATAAATACTCGATTATGGGCCTTGCCCTTGCTCTGGACCTAGGGTGTAGTCCGATAGACACCCTGGGGAACAGGAATAATACAAAAATATATACAAATTAAATAAAATTATAAATAAAGTGAAACAAATAAAATAAAAACAATAACAAATCAAATTAATACAAATATATATAAAATAACAATAGAAATACTCGATTATGGGCCTTGCCCTTGCTCTGGACCTAGGGGATGGTCCCATAGACACCCTGGGGAACAGGAATAATTACAAAATAAAAATATAAATTAAATAAAATAATAAATAAAATAAAATAAATAAAATTAAATAAATAAAAACAATAATAAATCAAATAAATACAAATATATATAAAATAACAATAGAAATACTCTATTATGGGCCTTGCCCTTGCTCTGGACCTAGAAAGTGGTCCCATAGACACCCTGGGGAACAGGAATAATTACAAAATACAAATATAAATGAAATCAAATTATAAATAAAATGAAATAAATAAAATCAAATAAATAAAAACAATAATAAATCAAATAAATACAAATATATATAAAATAACAATAGAAATACTCGAATATATATATATATATTGTTATGACCGGGGCTACGAATAAAAGAAGGGCACTCAATGATTGGACTAGTAATAGGGCACTATGCAACAACGGTACACTAGATCCAAACCCTCGAACTTATATGCCGGCGAACAAAACACCTATACCCTCCAGTGTTAATCTGCGATAGCGGGGTATCCTTAACTGGGCATAAATGTACTCTACTTCAGGCTAACCAGCACTGGTATAGCCTGATAACAAACAAGATGCAAGTTACGTTAAAATGCATCAAAGGAATCTATGGAAAGATCAATTAAATCACTGCAAGATTTAATACAATAAAAAGATGCTTCAATACAGTTAATCTAAACAACAATAAACTCTTCACTCCTATCTGAAAGAAAGTGAAGTATAGTCCTACAGCATAGACCTGGAAACTTCTGAAGAAAGTCTGATGCTCATAAGATGCTCGTATCTTAAACTTAGAACTATATAAAGGTAGGAGGCAGGACACCACACGTGCAAATCGAATACACTAAAAGATAGGACATATAATGTTAACTGACACGAGAATACTATAAATTCGCAACGGTAGCAATGCTCGACACTAAAAGAAGTACTTCCTCATCAACGAAACAGTCTGCTATGGTTGTGCGGCTCAGCAACAACCTAGACTAATAAATGCTGTGAATAATAATGCGTACATATCAAAGAGCTTATATTAAATGCTAACAAGTGTCTACTCAATTAATAATGTCTAGTTGGGATACTCTAGGTAAGGAACTGAGGTTGAGCAAGACAGGCTCGTAGCCTAGCGATGTCCTTAGACTGCATCCTTTAAGTTACGTTAATTGACGAGGGGGCTCTCTTGATAGATCCATATCATAAGTATCTGGTTCTATCCTGGCGACCCTCTAAAGACAAGCAAAGAGCCAGCAAAGTGTGGAACTGGTACAGGCCAAAACCCTCAGTCAACACAATACTGCACTCGCAAAGGATGCAACCGAAAAGACAACCCAGACTACCACAGGACCGGTCGAAGTCGTGTAGGTATAGGCAAACCGTACACACATCGGAGACAACGACTACAGTTACCCTATCCCAGTCTAGCATTAAATAAAAGAGCAGAAACACTAAATCAATAATGGAGACACACAGAGTTCTTAACCTATACTAACTAAGAACCCTCAAACCTATTCTAAGTACATGTAAATATCTCTGAGGACGGCGCATGCAATACAATGGGCCGGCTATGAAAACCGTATGCAGAACCCAAGGGGAGTGTTGTGCAGTGAATAAAGGTTAGAGTATGGAAAGAGAGAATTGAGTGAGAGAAACAGTGATAAAGGGGGTGATCGGGAGAGAGTATGCAAGGGATGTTAGAAGCACGCGCGTCAAGCCTGTCCTGACGAAGACAGCTCCTGGGGACCCTCATGTAGGAGGGAAGTTACACAGGGGCCCGCAAAGGTGCGATGGTCGGCCAATCACGAGCCGAGACGTCACAAGACAGCAGGCGTCCTGGTCGAGCCAAGATCTGCCAGCCAATCAAGGGCGTGGGAAAGCCTGCACGAGGGAGGCAGCACATACATACACACGCACATGTTACCACCACGCTGCCCGCTCTCTCTCTCTCCTTACAACTTCACACAATGCATCTTATATTCTATCAATGATATAAAATACTTCCCGTTGTCACAGACGAAAACAAAGACCACCACTGGACTGTCTGTGACAATGCGGTTACTAGGAAAGAAAGAACAACATTCTCTGATAACTGTAGCCCCTTTCGATGTCCCTGGCGAGCGCTAGTGGCTAACGAGAGGCGATTCTGCCAACGCTGGTAGACGTCACAATATATATATATATATATATACGTACAATATATATATATAAAATAAATATATGCCTAAACAATAAAATATCCCAGCACTGGAGGAAAAGTTCAAGGAGTGGGGACCCCCACGGGCAAGTAATTATGGGATTAGGTACTTTGCCCAGACATCTGTGGCCGTCCAAGGGTTCACTGCTGTATGTAGTAAAGAGTGTCGCATAAAAGTCTTGTCTGTTCTTTGTCAGGCTACTTACCGTGACATATTTGTACTTACCGTGACATTTTTGTATAAAAAAAATAGTTTATAATTCTCCACACTTCACTGTCAGTTACTTCACTCAAATAAAACTGTGTATTCACTCATAAATTGCCCAAATTGGGCATAAAAATTGCCAAAAATGGGCAAAACACAACTATATTTCGTAATTACAGCTTTATTATACTTCGTAGGTAGTATTTTTTGATAAATATATTGGTCTTTCAAGTGAAAATGAAGGTTTTAGGGCAATATATATACGACACACGTATAGCCTAGCTTACATTCGTAACCACAAACCTAACATAATAAGTTAGGAATGTGACTACGAATGCTTACTACACTAACCCTAGGAAATATGATATAATTATTATTATTCACAGTTCACAACACTTCCACTGGGTCCATTCTAGCCGCCTAAAAACCACATGGCTGGCTATGGAGAGGCGAACAACGAGGCACAAAGTCACAAATCACGAGTTGTATACATAGAATATATTACATAGCCACAAATTGATATACACTGCCACTTGGTACATAAATAATCCAGATTTGCCCCCCTGAAAGCTGCTCCATGGCGGGCAATGGAGGCGAGACGAGATTTAAAGGGCCGGCAGTCCTACCTCACAGACTGGCGGCTGGGTAACTACTTTTTATTTATTTATTTTTTTTCTATGTGATTGAGGGAGGCAAAAGGCATAACTGCCTATAGCGAGTGCCTCCCCCATAGTTGAAAGAGTGACAGGGCCAAAATCAAGGGACGTTCGAGCCAAAATGCCTGGACACACGGAGTTTGAAGCAATTTAAGTCATAGGAAGAGGGATAGACTGATTCTGGGAGAGAGTTCCAGAGCTCAGCTGTTGAGTAGAAGAAAGTTTGAGAGTAACGTTTCACTCTTGGGTTGGAGAGTTGCACAGAGTAGGGGTGGGATTGAGTTGCAAGACGGGTACCACGTGCCCTACGTAAAGGAGGTGGTATGCACTGGGATAGCTCTGAGGAACACTGATTATTATAGTAGCGATAGAATAGCGAGAGAGATGCAACATTGCGGTGGAGAGAGAGAGATTGCAGAGAGTGGGTGAGTGGACAGGAGTTAATGATACGAAAGGCCTTCCTTTCAACTTTGTCTAGGAGAGCGGTGTGAGAGGAACCTCCCCACACATGTGAACAATACTCAATACAAGTGTGCACTATGCCCCTGTACAGAGCAAGAAGCTGTGCAGGGGAAAAGAACCCCCTAAGGCGGTTGACCACACCCAGCTTCTGGGAGGCTGCCTTAGCAAGACTGGTAATATAGTCCTTCCAAATGAGAGCAGAAGAAAAAGAGACACCAAGAATATTGAGAGAAGATGAAGGGTTGATTTTTGTATTGTTGAAGAATAAGGGATAGTCCGCTGGGAAATCCTGACGGGTAGATAGATAGAGAAATTTGGTTTTGGAAGCATTAACCCCTTCAGACATATATGACGCAGAGGTTGCCAGATTAGCAATAAGAAATAGAGTTCTCTCACTCTTATAATTACCTCTCCAAAATTAGTTTTCTGCCCACATCTAACTCAATGACAACTGCAGAGGTTGAAGTAACTAAAATAAAGGTTTGTAAAAAACCCTGATGGTAATAAAGGCTTTAAAGTATCCCTAATAGGCTCAAAATTGCGTCATATGTCGGAGAGGGTTAAAGTTAACAAGGTTTTCTCTGCCCCAATTGGAAATAGTATTTCGATCAGAATTTAAGAGTTCTATGGCTTCATTACGTTTGTCGTTGAGGGATTGCTGGCTGGGGCGTTCTTAAACAACTAAGGGAGTAGTGTAAGTCGTCTGCGTATGAATGGATGGGAATTAAGGTACAGTTAAGGAGATCATTTATAAAAATTAGAAAGAGAATAGGAGATAGGACAGAGCCCTGAGGAACACCGGAGTTTATAGGGTGAGGAAGAGAACAATGGCCATCCACAACCGCGGCTATGGAATGGCCGGAAAGGAAATTAGAGACAAAGGCACAGATGGAGGGATAGAAACCGAAGGAGGGTAGTTTAGAAATTAAAGATTTATGCCAGACTCTATCGAAGGCTTTCGATATGTCTAGTGCAATAGAAAAAGTCTCACCGAAGTCCCGAAAGGAGGATGACCAAGAGTTAGTAAGATATGAAAGAAGATCACCAGTAGAGCGACCCTTAAGGAAGCCATACTGGCGATCTGAGAGCAGATTATGAGAAGAGAAATGCTTAAGAAATTTGGAGGCAAGAATAGTTTCAAAAACTTTAGAAAGACAAGAGATAAGAGCAATTGGACGATAGTTGGAGGGTTGAGAGCGGTCACCCTTCTTTGGGACAGGTTGAATGTGAGCAAACTTCCAGCATGAAGGGAAGACATTAGAGGATAGACAGAAACGAAAGAGTTTGCCTAGGCAGGAAGTCAGCACAGAAGCACAGTTTTTGAGAACAACAGGAGGAACACCGTCCGGACCGTATGCCTAATTAGTGTTAAGCCCAGAGAGGGTAGAAAGTATATCTTTAGAAGAGATTAGGATATTAGGCATAAGTAAGAGAGAGGAGAGCGGAGAGGGAGGAATAGCACCGGAATCATCCAAGGTGGAGTTTCTAGCAAAAGTATGAGCGAAGAGTTTAGCTTTGTCAGAGGAAGAAGTGATGGTTGTGCCATCAGAGTGGGAAAGGGGAGGGAAAGACGAGGAAGAGAAATTGTTGGAGAGGTTTTTGGCTAGATGCCAGAAAGCTTGGGAAGAGCTAGAGTTGGATAGTTCAGTGCATTTATTATTGATGAAAGAGTGTTTGGCAAGTCGAAGAACAGATTTGGCTTGATTCCGGGCAGAAACATAGGAAGAATGAGAGTCTTGAGTTTTAAGGCGTCGGTACCGTTTGAATGCTTCCTCCTTATTGCAGACAGCAGTAGAACAGGCGTGAGTAAACCAAGATTTTTTAGCATTAGTCTGAGAGAAAGAGAATGGAATGTATGCTTCCATGCCCGATAGGATTACCTCGGTTATGCGTTCAGCACTCTCCGAGGGTCCTCGGCCATGGAAGCAGAAATCATTCCATGGGAAATCAAAGAAGTACTGCCGAAGAGCCTCCCAGTCGGCAGCGCCAAAGTGCCACAAGCGCCGCCGGCTAGGAGGATCGGGTGGCCGTACTGGAGAGATAGGACAGGTGACAGAGATAAGTTTATGGTTGGAGGAGCCCAAAGGAGAGAAAAGATCGACAGTATAAGAAGAAGGGTTAGAAGTTAGAAACAGGTCAAGAATGTTGGGCCGATCTCCGATGCGATCCGGGATACGGGTGGGTTGCTGAACTAACTGCTCTAGGTCATTTAGGATAGAAAAGACGTAGGCTTGTTCACCAGGTGGATCAATAGTGTGAGAGGAGAGCCATTGGCGGTGGTGAGCGTTGAAATCTCCTAAGATGGAGATTTCTGAGAAAGGAGAAATGGATAGAATGTGTTCCACTGTAGAGTTTAGATAGTCAAAGAATTTGGGAAAGTTGGTAGAGTTAGGGGAAAGATAGACAGCACAGAAATATTTAGTAAGAGAATAACAGGAAAGTTTGAGCCATAAAGTTGAGAATTCAGAGGAGTCGAAATCGGGAACACGAGAGCAAGTGAGTTTGTTGTGCACATATGCACAACATCCGCCTTTGGCTTTGAAACTAGGATAGAGAAAGTAGGAGGATACAGAGAAGGGGTTGCTGGATGTTGCTACAGACACCTGAGTTTCGGTGAGGAAGAGAAGATCAGGTTTGTAGGAGGAGAGATGGTGCTCAACAGAGTGAAAGTTAGAGGAAAGTCCGCGAATGTTGCAGAAATTAATAGAAAGAGTAACAGGCCGAGGTCCAGGTAATTGTGTGGGGTCGTCAGGGGATGGTCGGTCGGGTGAGGGAGCATTTATGGTCCCCCCCCCCCGGGGACTCCGAGGCTGGGCTAGAATTCATAATTTTTTTTTTTTTTTTTAATTTTGGTGTGGAGGAATTAAGTGTGGAGTGCATGTTTAGTGTAGTGAAGTGGATAGGAGGAGGAGGTTTTTATGAGAGCTAGCTGGATTGCTCTCAGTGTAAATGAGGCACAAAGAAAATTAGTAAGAGAGGCCAAGCAAATGAAACAGGAGTTCCAGCGACTCTTTATCACATGCCTATAACCTCACCTGGGTCTAGCCCTGATCGATTGGTGCCTACAATCTCCCCACTCCCCACAAACTGGTGAAACAAAGGCCCGCACTCCTCTCACAGGGACGCTAGGGGATTGCCAGATATTTCCTTTTGTAACTTACTGAGGGCTAACTTACCAGCCAAAAATGCGTCAAAATCGCGTCATAAACTTATTTACCACGAATATTTCTAACTTACGGGTGGCATTATGATGCGATTGCATCATACGACCACTCTTAGGGTGGTGGCATTATGACGTGATCGCGTCGTAATAATGCGAGAGGGTTAAGATCCTAGGCCTAAAAAAAAGGCTTTTAACCCCTTATTGGCGGCCTAGGTGGTCTATTTGACCGTAGCACCCAGCGTTTTTTTTTTACCCTAAATAGGGTTGATTCCGTGCTCATTTTCATGCCTAAATAAGACCCAGAGTGTAAAACAAGTATCTATCCCTGAAAGGGCGTAAACAGAGCTTTCCAATGACACCCGAACCATCCTTGTACAACCACTGGTTCTCTTGCAACGAATGTGCAACACGAGTGCAAAAACCCTGAAATAAGGTAATTTCCTTACATAATTCCCTGTGTAGCGAGGCAGAAGAGGGGGAGGAAGTTAGAATACAGTTCAGTACACCCGCGGTGGTCATGGGGAGTGGTCAAAAGGTTACTACGCTCGTCCCACTGCTCAGCTCTCTCTCTCTCAGCAACATTACGTGCTGAAAATGGTGCTCGACAGATGTCGTGCACCGACACATAGTCCAAATTTATTTCACTCGACATATGTCGCGCGCCGCCAATAAGGTGTTAAAAGGTCCCAGTAACACTTGATTTTTTGTTTCCCCTCCATGCCTAATACCACTCCTCCACATCCACTCCTCCCCCCCCCCCCCTTCAATTATCACCTATTTTCCCTGGTATTCCCTTATTCATTGGTATATTTTTGTGTAAACATCGCCAAACCGATCATAGGGTGTGGTCATGTGTGTGTCTATGCGTGGGAAAGAGCGAGAGAGAGAGATACAGGCCTCAGTCTCTCTCCAGGCCTCGAGAAAGGCCTCACAAGAGGCCACTCACAAGAGAGGCCACTCACAACAGCCTAGAAGGGTCACTAGATCTGTTGTTGCTTGATTTCCTTTGTACTCCTTTGTACTCCTTTGATGTGAGGCCGCCTGGCTCACAATTTTTGACTGAACCACTCACTATCAATTCGTGATTTTGACTATACAAATGATATTCCCACTTGTTTTATTGTTGTAACATGTTACTATCTTCATATTAAACGTAAAATAGGCGCATATGGATAAGTATTATTATATTTATGGTAAATTAACGATTTTAGTGAGGAATACATATAAATACTTATGCACAGGGGTATGGTGTATAATACAGGGACTGCACAGCTGAGAGGTTAAGGGTTGCTCTACTAGTGATCTTCTTTCTAATCTTACTAACTCTTTGTCATCCTCCATTCGGGACTTCAGTGAGGCTTTTTCTGTTGCGCTAGACATATCGAAGACCTTTGGTCTGGCACGAAAGAATTAACTCACGTCCACTCACCAATTCTCTGCAGTCTCTCTTCGCTGCAATGTTGCATCTCTCTCACTATTCTACCACTATTACAATAATTAGTGTTCCTCAGAGCTCTTTCAGTGCATACCACCCCCTCTTCATAGAGCATGTAGCACCCATCTTGCAACACAATCCCACCTCTACTCTGTGCAACTCTCCAACTCAAGAGTGAAATGTTATTCCCAATCTTTCTTCTAGTCAACAGCTGACCTCTGGAACTCTCCCAGAATCAGTCTTTCCCTCATCCTATGACTTAAATTGCTTCAAACTCCGTTTACCCAGGCATTTTGGCTCAAACGTCCCTTGATGTTGGCCCTGCCACTCTTTGAACTCTGAGGGAGGCACTCATCACAGGCAGTTCTACCTTTTGTCTCTCACTCACATAGAAAAAAAGAAAATAAGATAGACAGCACAGAAGTATTTAGTCTAAGAGTGACAGGAAACTTTGAGCCAGAGAGTTGAGAATTCAATTAAGTCTAAGTTGGGAACATGAGAGCAAGTAAGTTTATTGCGCACATATCCACAACATCCACCTTTGGCTTGGAAACTAGTATAGAGACAGTAGAATGAGACAGAGAAAGGGCTGCTGGTGATTGTTTCAGACACCTCAGTCTCGGTAAGGAAAAGAAGATCAGGTTTGTAGGAGGAGAGGTGGTGTTCAACAAAGGAAAAATTAGAGAAAAGGCCACAAATATTGCAAATGTTGATAGTAAGTGACAGGCCGTGGTCCTCAGCACCTGTTGCATAAGGGGCGCATGGGGCGCTTTAGCTTGAAAAACTTAAAATTCTGAACATTTCTGTTAAGGCCATAAAACTAGCCATCCAACATCCATCCATAAGCCTGTGAAATTGTATTACTGAAAACCACATTGAAAGCGGTCTATTTTTATATTATTTCAATTTTTGTGGGCCAGAAAATAGGTGAAGTTTTATATTATTCCACTTTTAAATTTAACAGCGTGCTGTGCACAAATGGGGTGGGTTGGGGGAGGGGGGGAGAGTATAAGTAAATAGCTACACCAGTTTATAGAGTTTTGCATGTGCTTTCCAATGGTGTATGAATGATCCTCCTATGATCAATAGTTACCAAGCCTATTGGTATCAAAGTTCACTAAAATTACGTTTTTATATCATAATAAGGACCCAAAAAAAAACTTTGTGGACTTTGCGGGCATTTTTCTCAATACATAAATTACCGACCTTTGAAATCAAATAGGTCAGTAACTACTGATCGTACGATATCAATGTATATACCATTGGGAAGTGTGTAATATAACTCCATAAACTGTCCAAGCCATTTTCATATACTGCTTCAGATTGTGCACAGCATGTCATCAAAGTCTGAAAAAAGTGGAAACAAATTTCACCTAATTTTCTTATTGCCTGATTCCAAAACTAGATAAGATATACAACAAAAGTAAATCACCAAATTCAAGAACTACCTTTTGTTAGTTGATTTAACACTAAAATAAGATCATGTAGGGCAGGGGTGTCAAACATGCGGCAGGCCCGCGGGCCGCATGCGGCCCCCCTCCCTCTAGCATGCGGCCCCCGCAAACCAGTTTGGCCAAGTAGTGTCAAATATTGCATTTTCTTCTAGACATAATTAGTATTTCTTATATACATTATATGTTGGTACTTTTTTAAATTAAGGTCTAATTCTAGGAAGTATTTGTGAGAGTAAATAGCTTGAAAAAGATTAAATACTCATTCATCCTTAGACATTTTTCTTAATCTGAATAAAATTGTCAACGGGTTTATGATATGTTCAATTCGGGGCAAGTGGGACAGTTCTTGCAGTCATGCTCAGTATGTGACCCAAGGCTACGGGGATAAAATACAACTAGTGCGACAGGTGCCACAGTTGCCATAAATTCATATTTAAATCATATATTTTTATGTTTTTTTAATATTTTCTGAAATTGTTAAATCTTGATAAAATGAAGCATATGTTTTAATTTATATTAGGACGGGTTGAGGCATTACCGGTATATTATATTTGGCCTGCTACATTAACCCCTTCTGTACCAGCAACGTCTTTTTAACTTTAATCTGGCTACTACTTGACGATTTTATTCAGTTTCAATAGGGCCTCCAGCAATTGATAGGCTTTGAATTATCTCACTTATTCCTTCTTACTACCACAGATCCTTCTTAAATTGCACAAAATCCTCTAAACATAGCTACAATAAAATATAAAAGACGTCGCCGGTACAGAAGAGGTTAATGCGGCCCTACAATATTGTACTGTGTCAAATTTGGCCCGCCAGAGCAAATGAGTTTGACACCCCTGGTGTAGGGTATTATGTGGGACAAGTTATATATCTAGTAGTGGTATATATTGTATGCAATTTTTTACCCAATTCAGAAGCTAAACACCCATTTTCAATTGGGCAGTGCCAATCTTCATCTCTTATACTCCCTAATTGTATAATATATATGTGCCAAATCTCATATAAATTAGACATCTTCAAGAGTTAATGATCCCATGCGCCCCTTAATCCTTTCATGCACGTGTGGACGCGATCGCGTCCTACAGGGATACTTTAAACCTTTGTGACCATCAGGGGTGTTTAGAAACCTTTCGTTTAAATACTTCCACCTCTGCAGTTGTCTTTGAGCTAGTTGTGGGCAGAAAACTAATTTTGGAGAAGTAATTATGTGATGAAGACAATTCTATTTCGAATACTAACCAGCAACCTCCGGACCTGAAAGGGTTAAAGACACACTGCTTTCTCAGTTGTATTGTTATGCGAGGTTGTAATCCAACTCGCTTATATATTCGTTCTATGAGGCTTCTTGTTTAGAATGCTTAGAACCAAATCCTGCCCGACAGGAACACAACTAGCACTTAATAATGGTCTTTCTGGGTTACTCAATCACACTATAAACACAATAAACACACGGGATAATTACACTAGTTTATTATTATTAGCATAGAGGTACATATCATAATCAGATGGATCTCAACTACAGAGTGTGATCCAATGTTTATACAAGGTAACTGGGAAAGAGTTAACTAAATTTTACTCCTTCATGAATTATTATGTCACTTACAAAGCATCAAACATGAAATATACAATTATAGAAAATACACATATAAGATATGATGACAATACCTATACGGGTCAAGTGTATAACGAGAGGAATAATAGTTATTAAGTGTGGGTAGCTGAGATCATCTACTCAGGTAAGCACAGTAAGCGAGGCTCGAAATACAAATAGATTGCCCGGCAGGTAGGTGATCAAAGGTGCCGCGGTGTGTGGTTAAAGTAAAACGTACTGCGGTCAAGCTGAATAAATACTTGATTTAGTGTAACGTTAAATCAGTAACACAATATATGAAGTTCGCATTACTCTAGTTGGACAGGTAATTAAATTTACAATTTAACTATAACAGAATAATTGTGAATAATCTCTCACACGATACACAAACAATAAATTCAATTGTAAATTAGTTAAAATCACACTCAATGAGGAACTCGGATTCACCAAATAGGTAGTGAATGAATATAGCGTAATATTAGCTATATAAGCAGTTGGTTTAAATGAATTAACAAACTACTGTTAATATAATCAGACACAGAACAACGTAGTGACAAATAAATAGCCGAAATGAGGGCTAGTGCAGGAGTTTGAATGAATTAACAAACTACTGTAAATAAAATAAAATCGCGGAACGGAGTAGCGACTTTGGATAGCCAAAATGAAGGCTGATGCAGACAGTTTGAATGAATTAACAAACTGCAAGAAATAAAATAAAGACGCAGAACAAAGTATCGATTTATAATAACCCAAATACAGGTTGATAAAGTATAGAAAACTATTAAGACACAGAACGAAGTAGTATCTTATAATAAGCCAGAATAATAGGCTATTGAATACAGGAATGTACAATTTGAATTCCTAAGTTTGGTTGCAAAATAATATCATTAACCGGGTTATGTATTTGGTCAGACTATTTACAAGAACTAATATAGATTAGAAATCTTGAACATAGATTAATTCGAACTCAATGGAACGGGTTTTTACTTTGAAAGTGGGTGAACTAATACACTAAGTGATCTCTTATATAAAAAGGACGAAGCACTGTCCTGAGTTTGAGTTTAAGTTTAACCCGGGAACTGCGGGGAGACTCTTAAGAGTTCCCCCGGCGGACTGCGGGGAGACTCTTTAGAGTCAGAGAAAAAAAAATCAACTTTTGACATCGAATTTTTTTTTTTTTTTTTTTTTTTTTTTTTGGGGGGGAGGGGAGCCCCCGGGGCCATGCAAAATCTCAGTCCTCTACCTCCCCTCCTTCCCCACTTTCCTCCTCTCCTTCAGTTATCACCTATTTTCCCTGTTTTTCCCTTATTCTGAGGTATATTTTCATGCTAACATTAGAAATCCGGTTGCAGGGTGTGGTCATCACTGATAGCAAGCGAATGCAAGAGAGAGAGAGAGAGTATCGATCGACTGTGTCTCAGTGGCCTTGGGGGAAATTGGCGGGAAAGCAGCTTGCCTCACCCATACATTATACAACTCGCGGGCTATATCTCCGATTTTGACCTTCCAAACGCTGTTTTCACTCGTTTTATTGTCGTTTCAGGTTAATACCTTTATAATCAACCCCTAATAGGCGCATATGGATAAGTATTAATGCTATTAATGGTATAATGAATATTTTAGTGACGGAAACACCTCAAATACATGCGCACAGGGAGAGGTGTCTAATTACCCCCATGCGCACTTCAGAGGTTAAGGAAGGAAAATTGCTCTCGTTACACACTCCACTTCGAACTTGGACACTCAATCAATAGTAACAAAACTGAATAAAATCTGGGAGCGTTCACTAAGTATTACGTACAGTTTTGGTTCTTTAACACAAGTGAAAAATACAGATAATGTTAACTTGGACCTAGATTGGTTAGATCACAATCAATACATAAATAAATCAACTGCACAGATAGAAGTTAGGTTCTCGTACTACGCAAACAAGTTGGGCAAGGAGAGTCCAGAGATGGCCTCTAAAACAAAGTTAAATTGAACACTCGCATATTTTATATTACCATCACAATAATCCCCAAAACATAGTAACACAGAGACACTTAGGGTATGGTGGTGAAGAGAAGTGATATCCAAGAGAGGGGATCTGGTCGACGTAGGACTCGTATTTCCTCCTTTGTCTGGACACCAATGGGAACTGCCTCTCACACACAACTAGAGACAGTATCTTCTAGTTCCTCTAACACGCTGCTGGGTCGCCACACTCGTTGAACATCTTATAGGGAGAATGGCTAGCCCTATTAGGAAGTAACTCCGACATAGTGCTCTACCCACTAAAAGCTAATGCCAGTGGAAGGTATTTCCTTATGTTTTTGCCTACCGATCTTAAATTTCAGTCAGGCTATATTTGGATTATAATTTGAACCTAATTTACTCCATTTCAGAATAGTAGGGACATGGGGTTTTCGATCTTTTAATTACTGTTACAGCTAATATTGGCCTTAAAACTACAAAGGGCATCGGAATATATGGGTATGGTTGTGCTTTATTTCTTAAGATTACACTTCTATTTTAGAAAGCCTGCATGGTTGCAGGATAAATGTTTTGCAGGTATTCATCTTTCTCCTGCTTTTCAACATTACATGCCAGGCCTCCGTTATTCTTTTTTTATCAACTATTGTGATTACAGATGATTTTCTGTACTGTAGAGATGATTTTTTTGGTCTCATCTGTGAAAATATGACATTGGGGTTTGATGAGGAATTAGCATAAATTCTTCCTCATCATAATTCATATCGGGTTCCTGGGTTTGGTACATCTGTTTCACGTATCCTGGATCCTGTGATTGGTGCAGGGGGGTGGGGGCCTGTGATTGGTCTGGAAACAGGTTATGCTCAGTCAGTGGCCCTGCACTTCCTGTAGGTCCCGGTAGGTGGCGTTGACGTCGGTGTGTTGTTTGTTGGTCCCATGGAGAACGTATATTAGTTAAGGGGAACTGCGTTAATAGATTCTCCGTCTGGATGTGGGTCCTTTTCTTTGTTCTCTTCTTTTTCTCCTTTATTTGGGCTATCCTGACTCTGATAGGTTAAGTCTTCCCGGTTTAGGAGTGTGTCTGAGGGGGTTGCTAATGTGACAGCTTGCAACCCAGTCATCTCATGTATATTTACAGTGCTTGCTTCCATAAACCCATGCAACCTTGTCAATTGCACTCCTTTTAGTACCTAAGTATATATATATATTTTATGCCTCTGTATTGTAACCACCATTTACCTATGTTAAATAAACCCTGTACACCGAATCTCATGTATATGTTCTAATCTAAGTCTCCCATCTCAGTTAACACTCTCCGTCTCATATGACGGTAGAGCGTCATATGACGATTTTGCCAAAATACTCATATGATGCTAGAGCGTCATATGAACTTATCTTAACACCTTACGAGCGGCCTATGCGGTTTATTTATGTGTACCGCACAGCGGGGTGTTTTTAGCCAAAATAGGGCTGTTTACGTGATCATTTTCATGCCTAAATAAGACCCAGAACGTAAAACAAGTACCTATCCCTGAAAGAGCATAAACAGAGCTTTCGAATGACACCATAACGATCCTTGTATGATGGATAGTTTTCTTGCAATAACCGTGCAACGCGAGTGCAAAAAGCAGGTAATTCGGTACTTTCGGTACATAATTGAGTATGTAGCGAGTGAGAGAGGGAGGAGGGAGCTGAGATTTGTGTCAGTAGGTTCGCCGCGGTGGTCTGGAGCAGTCATACGCTCGCTAGTCTCCTGCCACCACTTGTCTCTCTCTCAGACATTACGTGCTGAAATTGCCACTCGAGTTATGTCGAGCGCCGCCACATAGTCCAGCTTTATTTAACTCGACTTATGTTGCTCGCCGCTAATTAAGGGTTTTAATACCTCTCTAATAAGTTATATGACGCTCTAGCGCCATATTGAGCTCAGTAAGTTAGGTAAGTTAGATCAAAATCTGTCGAATGGTGGCAACCCCAAGTTCCTCCGACTTCTAACGGTCCCTCAGTGAGATTTTGACAGTTGTGGGGATAGTACCGTGTCGTCCGCCTCCTCGTCAGTAAGTTAACTATTTCTGTCTGGGGGGGTTAATGACTCTCGCTCATGTAGATAAGTAATATGGCCTTGGAAACTTCTGGTTCCTAGGCGTACCTAAATGATATTAGCCTAACATTTTAGAAAGAGATAAACCAAATGAATACTCCAAATAAGAATGACCGGCTTTGTGTTTACTTGCTATCCTCCATATGCCGCCACCAGTTGGGCAAGAACTTTAATGGGAGGTATACAGTAACTACTATTCTGTATATGCAAATATTATTATGTGTGTATAATGAGGTACATATTATGTAATCGGTTGCAAGGTACAGATAAAGAGTAAGGTATACTGCATAGCTATTAATGTTTGTCATTATACTGTACTGTATATGTTGTAGATATTAAGGTGAACTTTAGTGAGAGGTATAAGTAATATTTTATATATGCAATTTTCACTATGTGTGTATGAGGTGTATATACGGCAACAGGTTACGAGGTACAGATAGATAGTTAGGTGTGTTCCTGATAGATATTAAGTTCTATTATAGGGGAGGAGGGGGGGGGGGGGGGAGTATTCTCAAGATATTCTTGTTGCTAGAAATGAACTTATAAATATTGCAGTGTTTAGGATTTATACATCTAGGACAACAGGGTATACGTATTTGAACCAACCCAGAGGTTAGCAGGACTGTATGGCAATCTTTGGCTTTATCATTGAATACCCTATAGTTGCTTAGGCTCTAACGGGTGTAAAAGTCTAGAGTAGAGTACTACGCTGACTGCTGGGAATTATTCATCTTAGCATAGCCTATTTCATTTGAGGTAAAAAGTTGTCTAGTCTTAGAATCACGGGAAGTTATGCTTTTGTATATTTCATATTGAGAAAGGAAGTGCTAGATTCTACGTGAACAGAGTGTGAATCTAATGCCTTGTTTACGATTGACTGTCTTACATCCCCAAGATGCAGTAATAAAAATGTATTGCTTCAAAGCTCCTACATTTGTATACAGTCTCCCACGCGCAGAGCAGATACACATACGCATTCACGCATTCACGTACAGACAACCACACATACACACAAATATGTACATACACGTAGAAACAGGCACACACACTTATGTACAGCCTTACACACGCAGAGACAGACACACATACACACACGTAGAGACATACTCCCACACACTTATACAAAGTTCCATAATGTAGTGTATTAACCCTTGTCTATCGGGGCCCGACTTAAGTCCATATCGAAAAATTTGGACTATGTGGCGGGGCCCAACTTAAGTCTGTGTGCAATTTTGGCGCAATATTGGCTCTGAGAGAGAGATAAGCGACGGGAGGAGCCTGGATTACCTCATGACCGCTCGCCACGGCCGCCGTGGACCGACTGAGATGTACTCCACTTACATCCACCCTCATTCCCTCGCTACATACGTAATTATATAAAGAAATTACTGTATTTTAGCGATTTTGCCCTTCGGTTGCACGATCGTTGCAAGACAACCAGTGATCGTAGAAGGATGGTTCGGGTGTCATTGGAAAGATCAATTTACGCCCTTTCAGGGATACATACTTGTATTACGCTCTGGGTCTTGTTAATGCATGAAAAAGAGCACGGAAACAACCCCATTTATGGTAAAACCCCCCGCTGGGCGGCACAGTGAAATATACTCCACCACCCGCTCTTTGAGCATTAAAGAGCCTCGCCGTTGTCATTATTACGGTAAATACTGCTTCGGATATCGATGATGAAATGACCAGGGGGAAGGGGAGGGAGGAGGTAGGGTGAGGAATGAGGGAAGAGGGGAGGGATGAGGAGAAGAGTGAGGGCGGGTTAGAGGAAAGGAAGAGAGGGGGAGGGGGGGGGGGGGGCACTATACAAAAATAAATATGTAAAGAATTAACCCACTGAGACCCAGCTAGTTTAGAATAAATGTACCACCAGGGACCAGCAGGTTTTGAAAAAAAAAAATCCAGAAACAATTGGGAATGGGTTAGGAATGAAGGAAAACCCACAAAAAAAAACGATCCCCTAGGTCATTAAGGGGTCCTACGGTGCGCCCGAAAGTCGGATTTACAAGAGGGGAAAATTGAAGGCGGTTGGACTTTGAGAGTTTTCAACCATTGGCATGGTTGCGTAGGATACTTACACAGTTCCCATACAAATCTGAGCCCTCTAGGTGCCATAGGACCGAAGTAATTAACAGGGACGATAAGTTGTCGTCGCTGGGGTTTAGCGTTACATACATTGCCGACGACAACGTGTCGTCGCTGGGGTTCAGTGGGTTAATGAAAGCGATTCTTCCGAGGAACTTGCTTCAATTGTGCCGCCTCTCCATATCTTTCCCCGTAGAGCTAGGGCAGCTGAGAGCGCCCATGAATTTACACTTTCTCCTCCACAATGCAGAACTTCTGCTTATCAGAATTCATTTATCCCCAGAGCTACTACTCTTTGGAATTCACTTCCCTCGAATTGCTTTCCACAAACTTACAATCTACAAATGTTTAAATCCAGTTGTTACAAACATTTTATGAATGGAGGATGCCTTTAGGCACATGGACCTTTTTGTTTTATCTGTGTTTTTCCTTCCTCCGTTCATTGTCTCTTTAAAAAAAAAAAAAAAAAAAAAAAAAATGCAAGAGGTATTTGATATGTCCATAATAATATATTATATTTTGATTAGGACAGAAACGTAAATCACTATCATTATACCCAAATGTTTGATATACCTTTATGTTTATACCTTTCATTGTTTACAGAGTGGTACATGAAAAAGAGAAGACATAATATAATTATGTTAGCACTGTAGTCAAAAATCCTCAATTGGACAGTCACCCATATCCCAGCCTTAGGTCAGCCAGGCTATGGCTGTGTCAACAGGGAACCAAAAGCCTGATCCAACCCTCTGTCTTCTAGATCATTTGAGACAGCACAACTTGCAATACACCCTGTGAAGAACAAACAAAATACTTCACGTTATGAGCTGGGTAAGAACTCAGGGCACCGAGGTAGGACTCCAAAATTGTTTGCACTACACTAACGATATAGTAGAGATGGGTAGACACGGCGAAGATCAATAGAGAGAAAGAGAGAGAGAGGGGGGGGGGGGTAGGTTGATTGATGTGTGCCTGTGTTTAGACTAAGGTGATTATCGGGTCATTAGAGGAGCCCCATGTGAGTGTGTGTGTGTGTGTGTGTGTGTGTAGATGTGTGTGTAAATATTACTAATAATAAATGCCAGAAATTGTGACAGAGCTTAAACGTAAATGAGATGCAGAAAACCACTTGAGCCATCAGCCTAAGTGGAGTACTTCTCTTGGTCTACTGGTCTTGTAAACGTGAAGACCGGTTCGAATCTTGTCCTGGCCTGGTGGTAGCTCCACACAAACATTACGGCATGTAACGAAATTTAGTGTGTTGATGAAATTGTAAATAGTCGAGTAGAAACGATGTTCTATCTCTCTATCTATTGCCGGACGCCGTGATCCCCGAAGGGGTGTCCACGAATGAATCGTCGCCATGATGAGTCAGCAAAATTAGTACTGGATAGATTCGAGGATTTACATGTGTTTGTGTGTATGTGTGTGTGTGTGTGTGTGTGTGTGTGTGTGTGTGTGTGTGTGTGCTCCTGCATTAGTAAATTAATGTCTGAGGGATGAAGAGTACTGGCAAAGACTCAAGTCCCTAAACTTGTACTCTCAAGAGATACACCGTGAAAGATACCTGATAATTTATACCTGAACAAATCTCAACAACTTGTCCCCAAAGCTGCTGGGTGAGGAAGACGAGGAGTTGGTTAAGGTCAAGTAACACCAGGGCTTATTTATGTGTATGATCAGGTCTATTAACTCAAACACACTGACAAGAGTTAACACACAAAAAATAATTGTAATTCGCTACATGGGGCTCGAAGGTCTATATTTCACTACTAAAAGCAATAAGAAACAAAAACTACCAAACGGTTGAAATAATAATATACAAGACTTGGATTACTTACTATAATCACTACCAGGGCAACTCATCCTACCCCGATATCACCTCCGTGCTGCCAGCAACAGTATTCTTCACCAGCTGGCGCACAGGAGGGCAGATGGGATGGATAATGGTGGCACCACAGAGGCGCCACATTGATACATTGATACGAGTGAGATGCGGGAATAGTTGTAAAAAACCTTGTATGGTCCTACGAGAAATTGGTCCTACGACTTGTGTATGAAATGGAATACTTTTTTCAAGAAAAATGTCTCCTTCTTAAGGGGAGGCAGAACCAAGGCTGAACCTTGAAATCAAATATTTTTTTTATTTTTTTTGTATTCTATAATGCTTCTTTCAACATAGGAGAATAGCATACGAGGGCAAAAAAAGCATATCGCATCCATAACCCCCCCGAACGGGGGTTCAACCACAACCCCAATCAACTATTTTTATTATTTTTTTTTGTTGTGTCTAAAGGGCTTCTGTAAACAATAGAAACTATCATATGAGGGTATAAACACCTATATGACATCCCTAGCCCCCCCCCTCCCCCCCCCCCCCCCGTGGTCCCCAATATCATGGATTTTCTTTTTAAAAATTGGTATAACGCATTTTAAAGCCATTGCACGAAGATCTTTTACATGAGCTTGCCATATAACTTGCTAACTAGGGTCCTGATGTGGCGGCGTCTACGCCGTGGGGCCACCTCCCGAGGCTGCCAACCGCGGATGGCTGCCGACCCTCCATGGCCGAAGACAAAATCAACGACCAGTGGAGGAAAACCGGATGCCGGCCGTGGGGAGCAGTTTTGGGAGCCAAACCGTCACAACCATCCCCTGCGCCCTCCCTGAGGGCACGGGTCATGGGAGCGGCTTCGGTCGCGCCGGGAATTTCCACACCTCTCACACCACACACACACATCACACAGTTTTTCCTACACCGAGAAATGACTCTCCGGCTGCCATTTCTCGAAGACTTCTTCTAGCCGGAGACATTGAGAGCAACCCAGGACCCACGTACACATACATATGTCCAACTTGCTCAAAACCCATCACTTCGAGTCGCCATACTAAGGGTTCAGTTCTCTGCAATTCATGCGGGAACTGGACCCACTTCACTTGCACAACACTTGCCTCCAAGAAACACTACACAAACACCTGGACCTGTTCCTCATGCCCCTCCCTCTCCCAGTCCAATCCCTCACCTAAAACCCGTCCACCTCTCTTCCCCAACCCACCTAACCTTTTCATATAATCCACTCCCCCCCCTAAAACCCGTCCATCTCTCCTCCCTAACCCACCTAACCTTCCCATACCATCCACATCCTCAACTCAACACACCACACCCCATCCTAATCCATTCCAACCCCCATCTCCTGCTCCCCAATCCCCACCCCCACCTCACCCATCCCAACCCCCAGCCCCTCCCTCACTCCCACCCCCACCCCCCCCCCCCTCACCCCCACCCCCACCCCACCCTTGTGCAGCAGCACCCAACATACATCGTGCACATAACATTAACATTCTTCAACTGAACATAGATGGCATCAACACAAAGAAACACGAACTCTCACACTTCATCAAACAACACAACATACACATTGCCATCTTACAAGAAACAAAATTCCGCACAACACAAAAAACACCCACATTTCATAATTTCACCACCATCAGACAAGACCGGGCTGTCGGCGGGGGCGGTGGACTCATCACCCTGGTACACAAAGAAATATCATACATAGTAACCAGTGTACAAACCAAATCCCTCCTCCCTCCAAATGATAATACAACAGAAATACAGTCAATTCAAATACGCACTGGCAACAACTCCAACATAACCATCATAAACACATACATCCCTTCCCAAACATCCCCTACATTACCAAATGAATACAGACCACACTTACAACACATCACAAACATGATGATAACCTCATCATCCTTAACGACATCCATCAACATACCCATATTCCTCACCAAGCCCTTTATAACCCATCATCTCCAGACATCACCTTTTGCTCCCCCAGAACTCGCCCCCATAACATCCTGGAGGGTGGTCAGAACCTTAGGCTCTGACCACCTCCCGATCATTATCACCACCTAAACCAGACTCACCCCAGCTAGCCACAAACACACATACACCAATTATAAAAGAGCTAACTGGGAAGCATTCACAAATAAGACAGAACAACACTTCACAACTCTAAACAGTACACCCATCACTAACATCAACAATGCTGTACACATACTCAATAAAACTATCCAAAACGCTGACAAGAAACACATTCCAAGAGGTAACAGAAAAAGACACAACCCCAACTTCACACCAGAAATTCAAAACCTCATCAGACAACGTGACATACTGAAACACTCCCCAGCACCCCACACACAAGACATCACACAACAAATTCAAGCACTCAACACCCAAACTAACAACAAAATACAAGAACAACAAAAACTAAATTGGAATAACTTCCTACAAACACTTGATCACAAAACAAACCCCATAAAACTCTACACAACTCTAAACAGCATCACACTTTCCAACAGCAACACAACACAATCACATGCTGCAATCACAACAACAGACTCTACTCCTTCATGTAAACAACAAGCAAACACTCTCATCAATCACTTCTCACATGTCAGCCACCTAAAACCTCACAAAGACGACCGACGTGTCATCCGACGTAAGAGACAATTCCCCACAGACCCTGACTATACACCCTTCACCAATCACCAGAGAAAGCATATCATCAACAATCTCAAGCACTCACCCGCCTGTGGCCTTACAACATAAGCAACATACACCTCAGACACCTGGGACCACAAGGCATACAAGCACTCACTAACATATCAAACTACAGCTATTCACACAACACAATACCAGACATTTGGAAGAATGGTATCATCATAATTTTCCCCAAACCCAACAAAGACCCCACGCTACCCTCCTCGCACCGCCCCATCACACTCCTTTGCTCCCCCTCCAAAGTCATGGAACCCCTAGTATTACAACTAATTACACCTGACCTACCCCTAGCTCCAACACAACATAGCTTTAGGCCACTGCACTCCACAAACACTCTTCTCACAGACCTTACACAAAGAGCTTTCGACGGCATCAATTCAGCTAGACCACCACACAGATCACTATTAGCCACACTCGACATTAGTAAAGCCTTCGATGCCATCCCCCGCCACAACCTAACAAACAAAATCTACAACACAAACATGCACAACAACACAAAATGGTGGCTGGCCAACTTCCTAGCAGGCAGATGTGCACACGTATCTTTTGCCGGTCAGTCATCTAAAATCAGAAACTTTCCAAACGGAGTCCCACAAGGATCCGTCCTATCGCCCGCACTCTTCAATCTGTACATGCACGATATAACTACACCCAATACGCCCCAAATAAACTTAGCCTCCTATGCAGATGACATAACACTCACATGCACACACCATGACCCAAAAAGAGCAACAGATCTCCTTCAACCCTATCTCAACACACTACATGGCTGGTGCACTACAAACAGACTTAATCTAGCCCCAGCCTAATCCACCGCAACCCTGCTCACAAGTTGGACAGGAGAACACGAATACATCCCTCAACTCACCATAAACAACACACCCCTAACACATACACACACACCCAAAATCCTAGGAGTAACATATGATACTCATATGACATTCAAACAGCACACCACAAACATTAAAAAGAAACTGACACCCAGACTTAACGCCCTCAGGTCACTTGCTCACACAAAATTTGGACACAACAAAGAAACTACCACCACAATATATAAACAATACATAAGATCAGTGATGGAATACGCAAGCCCAGCCTGGGCTTCTAACCTAGCTGAAACACATCATAAGACCTTACAGACTATTCAAAACAAAGCCCTGAAGATCATTACAGGCTGCACAGGTACTGCACCCACAGATCACCTACATCAAGAAACCAAAATCCTCAAAGTCAAAGACCATCTGGACATGAGAGGCACTCAATTCCTGGCAGCAGCCTCCACGAACCAAGACCACCCACTAAACTACATGGCAACACACCCACACAGACACCAAGAAATATCAAAACAACACCCAGCACACGGTATCACACACAATTATTGTCCACTCTCCCTCCCTGCCCACCCCAAACCAACATCCAGAAGCACATCCATACTCATATCTCTCACCGATCCATCCACTCACTCACAGACAACACGCAGCTGCATGCACGACCTCCCGAAATCCATCCTTCCGAATCCTCCCTTCCTCGCGAGGACAGAGTCCACCTGGCCAGGCTGAGATGCGGACACCATCCAGCTCTCCTGAGCTATCAGAAGAGACTGGATGACTCCGTTGTCGACGCCTGCCCGGGATGTAACACAGCACCCCATACCATTAAACACATCATAGAAGACTGCATTTCACAACACCACCCCCGTGGTCCCCATTATCATGGATTTTCTTTAAAAAAATTGGTATAACGCTTTTTAAAGCCATTGCACCAAGGTGTTTTACATGAGCTTGCCATATAACTTGGTTTTCTCTTACGGCTTATTAATAGAAAACCTCTCTGGCAGGAGTAACTTGGTTATTTTCCCCAAAATTGTCACTTCCTAGATATGAATTTAAAACGTTTTGCGATTTCCGGAGATCATAATTATATTGGCAACTCCAAGTGCAACTACATTTTTGTATATGGCTCTACTTTGTTCCCCTTCTACACACTATATATAGGACTATATAGCAATGGTAAAATGATTAGATAATGGCCTTATCTCCCATATTGTCCAAGATTCGAAAGTTTTCATGTCAAATTTTGCGCTACCAAAAAAACAACATATATATTATATATTTTTTTCAGCACCTTCTATTATTCAATATGGGAAAACTATATAATTTAGTTGTAGGGGATGCTTGTAGGATACGCCAGAAAAAAATTGCATGAAATTTGAACAATTTTCAATGACTAGATGATTTTTCATATAGTGCAATGAAATTCTGCGCTCGCGCGCGCACGCACATAGAGAGCTGATTTGTTTTCAGCGAGTCTTAGTATTTCCATTGGTATTAAGATGGTATAATGACAGAAACAAAATCTTATACACAGGGTGAATTGGGGTGTAAGGTTCTGCCTCCCCTCATAAATAAGGAAAGGTTAGCTATTCTTTATCACGCCGTGATGTATATATAATCTATCTATATATATATATATATATATATATATATATATATATATGTTAGTAAAGCCAGGTAATAAATTTTCTTTAATACATACGAGGTTGAAAGAAATGGCAATTTCTGCGTTGGAAATTTTATTATTCAAAGTTTCCAGGTCTCTGATGAGTTTTCGCTGGGTGGCAGGAAGTAGATGAAGGAGATGAGCAAAATTCATGGTGGTACAGGGTTACATAAATGTACATGATGATACAGGATATACGACGCGTTTCACTGGACAACCAGCATTATCAAGTAAGGAAGGAATGATATAAAAGGTAAACAGGAAGGGTATATATAGAGGGTGGAGGATCAGAGGAGGCGGAAAACAGGGGGCAAAAGTCTGCTATTGGTGGAAGCGTAAACTAGGAGAGAGAAGGGGTTAACCGCTTCACGCATGCGCACTGGATGCGGGATGGTGGTCAGTAGGTGGGGTCGAAGCTGATTGGCTGCGTGTCGAGGGGCGTGGCCTAAGTTGTGTGGCGCCTGCAGAAGACGAAGCTGAAGGAGGTAGCGCGGGGGGCTGCGTCAAGGGCACCGGGGGGCGAGGAGGGGTGTTAGGTCCTGTAGGGTAGTGCCTTTTGGCAGAAGGAAGGATCTGAAGGTCCAGAGTTTGGTTGTTGATGTTGGGATGTAAGGCTTGGATATATAAAGCTTCGAGTATAGGTAATCTCCTTGGGTCACTTTCTTTATCGAGTATGGTGGTGTGTTTCTCTAACTCGTTGCGTGTGAGGTGAGGGTGGTTAGGGGTGAGATAGTGGTCTTTGATGGCTCCAGCCTGAAGGTGAAGAGTTAACCGACGTGAAAGACGAGTCTGCGTCATACCAATATAGGAATGAGGTCCACAGTCCTCATAATTACAGGTATGTTGGTAAATGACGTGATCGTCGGTCATCGGGCTCTTTATCTTGGTGGAGGCTGGTTTGTTGCGGAGAACGAGGTTGGAGGTCTTGGGGGATTTGTAATAAATTATTAATTTGATTTTGTTTTCCGGGTTGGTAGGGTGGACATGCTTGGAGATTATTTCTTTTAAGACGGCCTCGTCATTTTTGTGTTCAGAGGACATGTAATTGCGGTAGAAGATCTTAATTTCATTGGAATGTTGGGAGGGCTTTGGGTGTACCATTTTTCAAGATGGTGGTTGATGGTGCTGGAGATGTCGGAGTTGGAGTATCCGTTATTTACTAAAACTTGGGATAGTCTTTCTAGTTCCTGGTGGGTGTCGGCCCAGGTAGAGCAGTGCGTGAGGGCTCTCCTAACATAGGCGGAGATGGAGGATAGAAGATAACGGCGGGGGCATTCACTATCGCCGTTGAGGCATTGTCCTGTGTTAGTAGGTTTAATGTAGACGGTGGTTTTGAACCCATGGTCGTTCAGAGCTACGAGGATGTCGAGGAAGGGGAGTTGTCCATTGTTAGATTTTTCAAAGGTGACAAATATCCAACAAAAGGATATATAAACCTTACTAACACCATTCTGACCCTGGACCAAGAAGACCTCCTCAACAAAGGCCTCAACTGCCACTACAGCTCCAAACCTGGCCCCCACCGGAAACGCCTAGAAACGGAAATCCTCCTGGACGACATACTACGACTCAAGAAGGATGGCAAGGTCACCACTACTCCCGCCCTACAACCTACTCTCCTCGCTGAAGCCGCCAAAACCAGAGGAACTCACCATAGCAAAATACTCAACAAACAACACTTCCCAGCTGCCAAACTATTAAGAGACAACCCCAACATCATCATCCGTCGTGCGGATAAAGCTTCCTGCCTCGTGATCCATGACAAGGAGGAATATCTTAGAAAAATGGACGTCATCTTAAGTGACAACACTAAATTTAAAAAGATCACCCGCAACCCAACCGACGAAATCAAACGTATTGCCAACACCACCATCACCGCCATCAACGCCAAACAAGGAGGGATCCACCTTAAAAAACTCGTCGGAGAATACACCCCTGGTTATGCGTACGGAACCATCAAAACACACAAACCTGGGAACCCCCTCCGCCCCATCATCTCCCAGATCCCCACTGCCACCTACCAGATCGCCAAGGCCCTGAACAACCTCCTCACCCCCTACGTGCCCAGCCAATTCAACCTTAACTCAGCCCACGATTTCTTGGAAATTTTACGAGACGCCCCCCGTAACAACAACCACACTATCGCCTCTCTCGACGTAGAAAGCCTGTTCACCAACGTGCCAGTGGATAGGACCATTGACATGATTCTACGTCGAATTTATCATTGCCCTGATACACCTACACTGGACATCCCGGAGAAGGCCCTGAAAACACTACTGGAGCTATGTACCAAGGAGGCCCCCTTCCTTTGCCCCCGGGGCAACATGTACAAGCAGATAGACGGTGTGGCGATGGGCAGCCCCCTAGGAGTTCTTTTTGCGAACATTTTCATGGGTACCATCGAGGAAGAGCTCCTAGCTGCCCAACGACCAGCCGTCTACTGTAGATACGTGGATGACATCTTCGTGCAAATCAAGGACCTCCACGAACTACAGGAACTCCAGCGTCGCTTCATGACCTCCTCCGGACTTAACTTCACCTTTGAAAAATCTAACAATGGACAACTCCCCTTCCTCGACATCCTCGTAGCTCTGAACGACCATGGGTTCAAAACACCGTCTACATTAAACCTACTAACACAGGACAATGCCTCAACGGCGATAGTGAATGCCCCCGCCGTTATCTTCTATCCTCCATCTCCGCCTATGTTAGGAGAGCCCTCACGCACTGCTCTACCTGGGCCGACACCCACCAGGAACTAGAAAGACTATCCCAAGTTTTAGTAAATAACGGATACTCCAACTCCGACATCTCCAGCACCATCAACCACCATCTTGAAAAATGGTACACCCAAAGCCCTCCCAACATTGACCCCCCCAATGAAATTAAGATCTTCTACCGCAATTACATGTCCTCTGAACACAAAAATGACGAGGCCGTCTTAAAAGAAATAATCTCCAAGCATGTCCACCCTACCAACCCGGAAAACAAAATCAAATTAATAATTTATTACAAATCCCCCAAGACCTCCAACCTCGTTCTCCGCAACAAACCAGCCTCCACCAAGATAAAGAGCCCGATGACCGACGATCACGTCATTTACCAACATACCTGTAATTATGAGGACTGTGGACCTCATTCCTATATTGGTATGACGCAGACTCGTCTTTCACGTCGGTTAACTCTTCACCTTCAGGCTGGAGCCATCAAAGACCACTATCTCACCCCTAACCACCCTCACCTCACACGCAACGAGTTAGAGAAACACACCACCATACTCGATAAAGAAAGTGACCCAAGGAGATTACCTATACTCGAAGCTTTATATCCAAGCCTTACATCCCAACATCAACAACCAAACTCTGGACCTTCAGATCCTTCCTTCTGCCAAAAGGCACTACCCTACAGGACCTAACACCCCTCCTCGCCCCCCGGTGCCCTTGACGCAGCCCCCCGCGCTACCTCCTTCAGCTTCGTCTTCTGCAGGCGCCACACAACTTAGGCCACGCCCCTCGACACGCAGCCAATCAGCTTCGACCCCACCTACTGACCACCATCCCGCATCCAGTGCGCATGCGTGAAGCGGTTAACCCCTTCTCTCTCCTAGTTTACGCTTCCACCAATAGCAGACTTTTGCCCCCTGTTTTCCGCCTCCTCTGATCCTCCACCCTCTATATATACCCTTCCTGTTTACCTTTTATATCATTCCTTCCTTACTTGATAATGCTGGTTGTCCAGTGAAATGCGTCGTATATCCTGTATCATCATGTACATTTATGTAACCCTGTACCACCATGAATTTTGCTCATCTCCTTCATCTACTTCCTGCCACCCAGCGAAAACTCATCAGAGACCTGGAAACTTTGAATAATAAAATTTCCAACGCAGAAATTGCCATTTCTTTCAACCTCGTATGTATTAAAGAAAATATATATATATATATATGTAGTAAAATTCGCTAGGAAAATTGAAACAATGGAACACCAAGCTTTAATCAAACACAAAGTAATAATGTTTTCATGAAGCTAATTGAATTGTGCATCCTCAACACTAACTTTGCTGTGAATGGTAGGTTTTTTCGCCAAACATTTGGTTGCGCAATGGGTAATCCACTCTCCCCGATCATTTCTAACCTGTTTATGGAATATTTTGAGACTCGGTTTTTACCTAAAATATGTAACTTTAGACTTCCTTGGTTTAGATATGTTGAAGATATTTTGTGTCTTTGGCCTACCAATCAAAATCACCATTCATTCCTTAATAAACTTAACGATCTTGTCCCCTCGATTTCATTCAAAATTGAAGAAGAAATAAACAATACACTACCTTTCCTTGATACCATGATTATAAATAATAATGGTCACTTAAAATTTAAAGTATATAGAAAGCCGACTCTTGTAGATTCCTATATTCATTTTTTCTCCAACCATCATATTAAAGTATAACTGTCAATTTGTTCAGGTATGTTTCTAAGAGCATTAAGGATATGTAACCCAGCATTCATAGATAACGAATACAAACAAATCTATAATCTAGCCAAGACAGTGCTATCCTGAAAGTCTTGTTGATCAAAGTTTAGCCAAAGCCGAAAAAACCTTCTATAATGTAAATAATAAAGCTCCCTTTTCAAGGAAAAATATCTTAGTTTTGCCATATCACGATGAATTAACACCTCTCACAACATCTCTCAAGAATTTGAATATAAATGTAGTATTCAATTATGAAAACTCTGTCAAGTCTACTTTGATCAAAAACAGCCCTAAAAATTATGCAGGTGGTGTATATTTCATTCCGTGTAAAGGATGTAATGACATATACATAGGACAAACTGGAAAAAGATTAGAGGTGAGAGTTAAACAACACAAACAATTAGTAAGGTCAGCTCAAGAATCAAATGGTATTTTTTAACATAAACAAAGACAAAACCATCATGCAAATTGGGATGAGGCTAAGATGATCTACTGGTCAAGCTGCTATTATGAAAGACTATTTGCCGAGTCCGCCTTGATCAGAGAGTGTATAAACACTATGAATCTAAATGATGGCCTTTACAAAATAGATAACATCCTGCTAAATTTCCTCAATGAAAATGATAAAATAAAAAGAGCTAGAAATAGATGTCCAGATCGTCAGATCATAGATTGTAACAGCTTGTAGTTTGACATCTGACCCTTTATGTGAGGTCTATCCTCATAGTATTAGATTGTTTGGTACCTTATTAATACTATACACATGAGGTATGATCACTATGTATTTTCTTTGTGTTTTGTTTTGTTTTATAATGATTGTATATATGTATGTTTATGTATGTATACAGTACATGTGTGTGTGTAAGTAGGTGTGTGTACGTATATGTGTGTTTATGTATAATTTATATATTGTGTAGCTGTGAGGGGGATTAGCCAGGTGTGTGCTATTCGGCCTTATAAGTAGGGTTGGGTATGGGTAGGATCTGCCTTGTGTGACCTTTCGGCTTTCTGCAGACTCCCATAATTTTTTATTTCTTTTTCTATTTTTCTTATATATGTAATTGTTATGTGTATGTATGTAATGTATGTGTGTATACAGGTATGCATGTATATGTGTATGTATATGTAATTATATGTATTTCTACAGGTATATGTATGTCTTCATATTTACATAAGTTCCGATAACAGTTTGAAAGGGATCTGCAAGTTCATTGAGGTGTATCAAATTGTATATATGATTAGATTGTATTGTTAGGCACATTTCAATGTATATATGTATTTTGTATATAAATTAAGTATGTTCCTAAAAATATGGCAACAGGCAGTAGGCTGGCAACACTTTTTGTATTTATATGCTAGTTAGCAACTCACAGATGATTTAGGACGGGTATTTAAGCCTCACTCTCCCCCTGTTTTCTTGTATTACCCTGAAGATGTCTTGAGAGAATAGACAAAAGCTTGGTGTTCCATTGTTTCAATTTTCCTAGCGAGTTTTACTACATAATTTGATCACACGTATTTGTGATTATACCTCCATATATATATATATATATATATATATACTGTATATACTGTATATTGTTACGAGGGCAGCCGGGGCAACCAGATGCTTACATAGCCTAGCCCCACAGCACCCTACTACCCTGCAACAGACACGCTCTTAATATCTGACTCAAACACCAACACATGCAGGTTCTCTAGGAAAAATGGTTATCTTCCTCTTTGCTTATTAACACCTTACGAGCGGCCTATGCGGTTTATTTATATGTACCGCACAGCGGGGTGTTTTTAGCCAAAATAGGGCTGTTTACGTGATCATTTTCATGCCTAAATAAGACCCAGAACGTAAAACAAGTACCTATCCCTGAAAGGGCATAAACAGAGCTTTCGAATGACACCATAACGATCCTTTTATGATGGCTAGTTTTCTTGCAATAACCGTGCAACGCGAGTGCAAAAAGCATGTAATTCGGTACTTTCCCCATATAATTCAGTATGTAGCGAGTGAGAGAGGGAGGAGGGAGCTGAGATTCGTGTCAGTAGGTTCGCCGCGGTGGTCTGGAGCAGTCATACGCTCGCTAGTCTCCTGCCACCACTTGTCTCTCTCTCTCAGCAACATTACGTGCTGAAATTGCCACTCGAGTTATGTCGAGCGCCGCCACATAGTCCAGCTTTATTTAACTCGACTTATGTGGTGAGCCGCTAATTAAGGGTTAAAGCAGTAACAAGGAGACACAAAAATGATCTATTGTCCCCGAGTCTATTCCATAGTGCGTGTAGTATGCAAGAGAACTTCTAAGGTTATTCTATACTGCACCAACATTATCCCACCATACCACTACTAGACTCCAAGAACACTCTGTATCATGCCCAATCGCTTAGGAATTGATAACAATACAAAGCAAAAACCCATGGAAAGTCCAGTACAATAAACCTCTGTGCCAAGCCTATTATCCCTAGCCTATATCCTAATAATACACCAAGTGGCTCTTTTCAGCACAGCACGGCGGTGGTGTTGTAAGGGATAAACAACTTTAATGACTTATCGCTTACAGCATCATCAGGGGTTAGCTCAATACATCCGGGTACAATGGGGACAACTTCACCTAGTAACAGGCTCCACCCCTAATCCCTAACTGCACCGAATGTATTGCTGCTAAAACTAAAGGGACAAGAGTTGGTATCTTAGTAGGTTGCAGATTGGCTGCCACCCCCTAGAGGGTTAACTAAGGCCCGAGTTAGAGGATGCTGTGTGGTGGAAGGAAAAAAGACAGTAGCCTATTATGGCACTGCAGGCCTACACACACACCCAACAACCCCGTTCCTCCAAGGCCTACCAAAACTAAGTAAAACAGGCCAACCCACAAACCACTATAGATACCAACCAGGAATACTATTCATACATAAATATAATGCAGCAGAATAATGGAAAACAACATGGAAGAATAAAAAGAAGCGTATAATATTATTCTAGATTGCCACAGAAGAAATGAATGCACTAATTAATAATAAACTAAAGATGTTAAAACAAAACTATATGCTCAATATGACCCCAGCCCCTGCTATGCTCCAATCAAATAAAGAACCCAAAAGAAATATGCGGTATGCAAGGGACAAAACGAAGCAAGCCTATCCAACACCCAACAGAGATGTTGACAGAGCGAGAGCTACGACTGGAGTAACGCTCTGGCACTCGCTCTAGTTCCCACGGCCAGACGAGGGAGGAGAAGGGGAGCACCAGGCACCGCCAGAATATACAATTAACTAGGCAGCCTGGGCTCTCACTAGCAATACAAGGTAATCAAGTAAAACATAAGACAACATTGTGTAAACTTATGATAAACGAAATAATCCCCCAAGGGCTGAACAAAAGAAGTAATTTTACTCGTGGCAACAATAACAATGTTCCCGTAGGCGCAACCCTGACGAGACAAAGGCCGACCACGAGGCAAGGCCCCTAGCCTCTCCACAGGCCACATGAGATATCATAACACACATACAACTGAACTGGGGTATTTAGTTCGGCAGGATGTGACAATATATATATATATATATATATATATATTAAGCATATTAAAAGAGTCAATACTGTACTCAACGCCATCTTTATTTTCACTTACTTCTTTTCAATATTCTTTACAAATTTTCGGCCCACATCAGGGAAGCCATCATCAGGTAAAACATATGATCCTTAACCCTTAATTAGCGGCGAGCAACATAAGTCGAGTTAAATAAAGCTGGACTATGTGGCGGAGCTCGACATAACTCGAGTGGCAATTTCAGCACGTAATGTGGCTGAGAGAGAGAGACAAGTGGTGGCAGGAGACTAGCGAGCGTATGACTGCTCCAGACCACCGCGGCGAACCTACTGACACAAATCTCAGCTCCCTCCTCCCTCTCTCACTCGCTACATACTCAATTATGTACCGAAAGTACCGAATTACCTGCTTTTTGCACTCGCGTTGCACGGTTATTGCAAGAAAACTATCCATCATACAAGGATCGTTATGGTGTCATTCGAAAGCTCTGTTTATGCCCTTTCAGGGATAGGTACTTGTTTTACGTTCTGGGTCTTATTTAGGCATGAAAATGATCACGTAAACAGCCCTATTTTGGCTAAAAACACTCCGCTGTGCGGTACACATAAATAAACCGCATAGGCCGCTCGTAAGGTGTTAAACAAATGAAACCTAAAATTAATGCAAAGTAAAAGCAGATCAATTATAATTAAATATTTATAAGTTTAGCAAAATACATGAACACATGAACACATTAAATTAGCCTAGATCACAAATGATTGTAAGTACTCAGTCAAAAAAAAAAAAAAAAAAAAAACATTACATTTTATCAATAATCATGTTCCTATACTATTGCCTAAAAATTATCACATAGTACAAAATGTTACTTACTTAGCCAGCAAGAGAAAGGATAAAGTACTGTACATCCACACTAAAGACAATTCCTTGGACAACTGAAGGTTGACAAAAAAATAAGTGAGAACTGACCTATCTACACTGACAATGAAGAAATATACTAAACATTTAGAAAATAGCTATAAATCAGCAACTATCTAGATTAAAAGCTTCGAAATCACACCTAATAATTACAATAAACCTTACATGACATTATCACTAAGCTACAGAGACACACAATTAAGAATTATTTTAAATATTTAGCTCAGGGTTTTATTTCTGTTTAAGCAATTTCTCGCCAATGAGTGCTTCACGATGACTCCTGAATCTACCAATGATTTGAAAATAATCAGTTGTGTATGGATGATCTTGTTCTCTCGCATGATTTTTAATGGCGGAAAATGACATATTTTGCAAAATTTGACCGGATCTGTGTCTCTTACCAATGTGCTCGAACATTCTAACCTTGAATGATCGTCCTGAACATCCAATATACCTGGCCTGACAGCTAGGACATGTGAATTTAGGTTAGGCATTTGATCCTTATGTCGGAAATAGTTATTAATTCTAAAATCATTAGTGAATACAACTCGAAAGTTGATAGCCGGGAAATTGTTACTCAAAAGCTTCAGCAAATGTTTCCTGTACTGATAGCTAACTTGACCATAAAAAGGCATTTTCACATATTTTATTAGCTTGGGCACTTCAAATTTTGGCACATCTACTTAACAAATTTGAGCATGTAAGAATTTCTTGAGAATCTGATTAAACAATTCCACCGCATAATTATTGCTCACAAAATATTCCCGGGTCAAATAAGAACATACGTTATAAGCCCTATTTAGTAGTGTACGGATAGAGTTGAGTTTATAAATATTGTGAGTGTAACTAAACCAGTTCAGTCCCTGATTAGTGAAAGTGGGTTTTCTATAATCACCTGTTGTAAGTCCTTGTTCCGTTTTCTTAACCAAAACATCCAAATAAGCTAATTTACCATCCTCTTCCTTTTCACAAGTGAACTTTATATTTGTATATTGACTATAAATGTACGTTAACAAAATCTTGATTAACACAGTCACTTTAAAAAATCAAGAACAAATCATCCACATAACTTCTATATTATAAGGGTTTACATTTAATAGGACAACTATTCAACCATATGGTTTCCTTAATACACAAAAATGCATTCGCAAAAAGGGGGCCAACAGAGAACAGGATTCCGATGTAGCAAACTTAAGTAATATCTTAAGAACAGATTTGCCAAGATTATAAAAACTCTTTGGGTCATACTGGTTTAAAATTATGTCAATGGTTTCATTTAACGGGACATTCGTGAATAGGGATTCCACATCATAGCTAGCAATTACGATATGAGAAGGTAAATTTAAAGCTATTATCTCCCTGGCAAATAATTTAGAGTTGGCTAAATTATATTGATTAGTTGTGAGCGGGGATACTAAGGGTAGACGAAATGTTCAAAGGTTGTAAGCTGCAGTCTTGATGCAAGAAACTATGGGTCTTAAGGGGAGATATCGACTTGAGGGATTTTTTTCTGGACCCCTTTCTCCCTCATGTTTAGCCCCATTGCTTTTGGGATTTTAAGACAGTCGCCCCATTAGTTTGGCAATTTTAAGAACTTTCGCCCCATTTCCGTCAATTTTAAGACCTTTCGTGCAATTTAGGTGTCGATTTTATCCTGGCGAGCGATAGCGAACCTGTAATTTAAGAGCAACCGGCTTTCAGCCGGGACATTTTTCTACCGAAAAATGTACACATTTATCTTGAAAGGGGCTCAAGGGGGTGTAATCTTAAGCTTAATGGATATCTAGAGACCAAACTACAAACCTTCCCTTAGTGTATATATATATATATATATATATATATATATATATATATATATATATATATATATATACCGGTATATATATATATATATATATATATATATATATATATATATATATATATATATATATATATATATGTGTGTGTGTGTGTGTATTGCCATATGCATTTCCCTATTTTACTATTTATTAGAGACTAAAATATGGTCTGGATATCATCGTTTTCCATACTGTATGGTGCCGTAGGCTTAAACATGAACACAATCAAACATTATCCGTTAAGAACAGCATAGAATATAGACAGAAGTATAAATAATATGTCATAGGCCTATGCTTACCTAACTCTCTTAGTTTGAATAACGCTCTCTCTCTCTCTCTCTGAAATCCACTTGAGGCATGGAAAGCAAAATATTAAGTCGCAAAATAATGAAAATAAGAGACAGTAGACGGAGAAAAGGGGAAAAGATTGAGGGGAAAAGGCAAAACGACCAAAGAAAATGTCAGAGAATTTTGAACATAGAACCAGAGAGAAAGAGAAAGGGAGACAGAGAATACAAAGGCAAGAAGAAACAAGGTCAACCCAGGGGAAAGGGAACAATAACAAAATATATAATGGTAAAAACAAATAATATAGAATAAGAGACTGATGAATGAAACTGAAAACCATGTGTCCGTGTTGTGCGGGGTTTAGGGAACTCTTAACCCCTTCTGTACCGAAGATGTATTTTTGTTTATATTGTATCTATATTTAGACTATTTTGTGCAGCCTAAGAAGGATCTTTGGTAGTAAAAAGGGTTATGACATAGTTCGAAGCCTGTTAATTGCTGGAAGTCCATTTTAATCTGCATAAAATTGTATAATAGTAGCCAGAATACAATGACTAAGATGCAGCCGGTAAAGAAGGGGTTAAGGGGGCTGCAAATGACATAATTTAATCACCTACTGGGATATCAAATGCAGCTTCCTATATTTAATCACCTACTGGGATATCAAATGCAGCTTCCTATATTTAATCACCTACTGGGATATCAAATGCAGCTTCCTATATTTAATCACCTACTGGGATATCAAATGCAGCTTCCTATATTTAATCACCTACTGGGATATCAAATGCAGCTTCCTATATGTAATCACCTACTGGGATATCAAATGCAGCTTCCTATATTTAATCACCTACTGGGATATCAAATGCAGCTTCCTATATTTAATCACCTACTGGGATATCAAATGCAGCTTCCTATATTTAATCACCTACTGGGATATCAAATGCAGCTTCCTATATTTAATCACCTACTGGGATATCAAATGCAGCTTCCTATATTTAATCACCTACTGGGATATCAAATGCAGCTTCCTATATTTTTCCCCTTAACAACAATATTTAAATATCTTATTTGTTCTATCTCAACGAGACAGAACAGGGGGAAAGGGAATGCGAAAGTGATCTCGGACCCTGCAAATGGGAACTTTAATATTGTTTCTGTTCGGGCCCTGCCTTGTGTTGGCTACCCCCAGCAATGGGGTATGTGCCTGAGTATATACATTCAGTAGATACATACATGCCTCAAAATTCGGTAGTATAATGAAATCGTGGCAGTAATGACAGTGTGTTGGCAAGAACAACTTAACTAGTAGACCATTTCAACCAGTACCTCTCCACCAGTGCCAACTCAACCAATACTTTTAGGTTAGGTTAGATCAACCTAGAGTAGTATATATCAGCACCGATATGGTTGGTTCAGGGTAATTTGGAAATGGTTGAGATCTACTAGTCGATAATTAATGGTCTTCAGGTTTCGTTATCCGGGAACCTAAGTGCGTACTAACCAACTCAGTCCCCTAATTCAAAACCAGAACTAAAATAACAAGATATACCTCGTACACATTCCCAACACACGTAGCAAGACAACAGGCAGTAATATCAAAACAAAACAATAAATATGCCTCATCCACATTTGTGACACACACAGCAAGACAACAGGACAACATATCAAAACAGAGCAAGAGATATGCCAAATATACTTTTGTGACACACATACTCACATAGCAAGACTACAGGCAGTGATATCAAAACAAAGCAAGTGATAGGCCTCATCCTTGTTTTGTGACACACATACTCACATAGCAAGACTACAGGCAGTGATATCAAAACAAAGCAAGTGATAGGCCTCATCCTTGTTTTGTGACACACATACTCACATAGCAAGACTACAACAGGCAGTGATATCAAAACAAAGCAAGTGATATGCCTCATCCTTGTTTTGTGACACACATACTTACATGGCAAGACAACAGACAATATCAAAACAAAACAAGAGATAGGCTTGATCCACTTTTGTGACACACATAGCAAGACAAAAGGCAAAAATATCAAAACAGAGTGGCCCAGCAAGCTTAGAATATAGAACCAAGTACAGGAGGCAAGGCGCGGAGTAAAGCCGGAATTACGAGAGCTTTCATCAACATTTTTCGTACCACATTTCTGATATATTGCACTAGTTTCCGAAACAAGAATAAACATAGATTAATTAGGTGACATAATTATATAAAACGTTTACTCTATATGTTGCCATGCTAATGGTGAAGATACATTTTAAGGGAAAAATAATTCGTCCCTTATATCAACAGCAGAACCAGATAATAAAGATACTTCTAATGCACTTTTTCGTTTGACATAAAAAGACAAAAAGCAAGAATATTAAACACTGGCCAAGAAAGTCTAAGGACCAAGTATAGAAGCAAGGTGCGGTGCAATACAGAGCGTGGTGAGCAACGGAGGCAGAGTAGTGCCACTCTGTCATGTAAACACCTTCTGGGAGCTTTCGGCACCTTGGGAGGCCTCGGTGCATGTTGAATGTGAGAAGCAGGGAGAGGTGGGAAATGTTTGTTGCCTTAAACAAAATACATTTAAGTCTTCAACTTCATAAATACAAATATGGTTGATAGTGCAGGACCAAATAGAAGCAAGGTGCAGAATAATACACAGCGAACAAAAAGAAGTAACTGATATAAAGTATAGTGCCTCTCTGTCATGTAAACACTTTTGGGAGCTTTCGACACCTTCAGAGGACTTGGTACAGTTGGTCAAAGTTCCAGCTGACCCACCCTCGCTCTGGGGCTCGCAGAATTATCTGGCAATACTGGTGTAGGAAGGAGGTGTGTCTACCAAATCAGTGCCAAAATATAGTACTAATCTAACCTAACCTAACCTAACCTAACCGTATTGGTTGATTTGGTACTGGATGAGAGTTACTGGTTGAAATGGTCTACTGGTTGATTGACCGGTCACCGTTTCTTACAATGATTGGGATTGGTAGATCTGATTTCGGCTATATCATTATTAGAACATATACTAAACAAGGGAAAGTAAGCCTATCTCAAATAAAAATGCATACATCGTCGCTGTGTATGATCCCGAAAATTCACCCAAAGTTAGTAGAATAATTTTGCTTAAATATTCAAGTTATTATATCCACTGATTGGTAACTACACCAGTATTGCCAGCTAATTCTGCGAGCCCCAGAGCGAGAGTGGGTCAGCTGGAACTTTGACCAACTGTACATGTTAAATGTTGGGGCAGGGAGAAGTGGATATTGCGTGTTGCCTTATACAGAACACACTCAAGTCTTTAATCCCATAAAGAGACATATGGGTGAGAATGCTTGTCAAATTACAGAAACATTTTTTTTTATTTTTTTTTTTTTATAGGATTAAGGGATGAGGGAACTTGGCACCCTTTTTACCCTGCCACAGACCTATTTTCATAGGCAAAGTTCAATGAGAAGAGATTAGCCACAGGCCTATTTTACTGTCAGGCGAAACAGAGGCAAGGGGTGTGAGGAGATAGCCCAAACATCTCCACCAGCCGAGAATCGACCTCGGTCCTCCCGGTTTAGAAACCGAGCGCTCTACCAATGTCGCTACTGGTCACCCCCTAGAAACAAGGTGTAGAGAAATACAGAGCGTGGAGACATATATAGGTGCCGTTGTGAAGGTTTATCCCTCAATACCTTCAGTGTCTGTCATGTAAACACCTTTTGGGAGCTTTAGTGCCTTGGGAGGACTTGGTGAATGTTGATGATGCAGCCAGAGTTGAGTTGTACAGCGTCTGTGGCCAAGGAATATGTGTGGGGGAATGGTCTTGCCACTAGACTGGTAATATGAACAACTTAGATTCAAACCAAGATGTGTCAATGGGAAGATAATATTGGGATGGAATCTGAGCTGTACTTAGTTACAGTACATTACCATATAACCCACTTACACGCCATAAAAACATCCTCGCTGTTACCAATACAATATCATTGTATGATTATTCCCATATTCAAAATATGCAATGGGGAGCAGTGCTTAGTGAGTGAGAAGTTCAATAGGTGGCGTTAGAGAGAGAGAGAGAGAGAGAGAGATAATCGCCCGTGATACAACACAAGATAGCGAGACAGTGGCGATGTGGCTTCGATAATTCGTAGGTAAAACAGGCCATCAGGACACAACCAGGCGCCATTTGTTGTCTCTATGTATGAAGGAGACAAAAGGCAAAGCTGCCTGTGATAAGTGTGCCCTCCCCCCTCCCCCCATCCCCAAGTTGAAAGAGTGATAGGGAGCCAAATTCAAGGTACATTAGAGTCAATGTATGGACACAGAGCTTGAAGCAGTTTATATCACAAGATGATGGAAACACAGATTGAGGGAGACAGTTCCAAAGTTTACTTGTTGAGTAGAATAAGTGAGAAAAGCAGTTCACTCTTGGGTTAGAGAGTTGAACAGAATAGGGGTGAGAATGTGTTGAACATCGGGTGCAACCCACTCTCCGTAAAGGAGCTATGCACTGAGAGAACTTTAAAGAGCACTGATTCTCGTAATAGCGGTGGAAGACTGAGAGAGATGCAGCATGTATTGAGAGATTGCAATGAATTCAAAGAGGAGATGAGTTGATGAGCTGAAATGCCTTTGACTCTACCCTTTCGAGAAGTATGAGTGGAACCTCCCCACACATGCGAACAATACTTAATACAGGTGCGCACTGTGCCCCTGTACAGAGCCAGAAGTTGTGTGGGGGTAAAAAAAAAAAAAAAAAACATGGAGAGAATGAGCACGCCTAACTTCTGGGAAGCTATTTTAGCAAGAATGGCGATAAGGTCTGCCCAATAAAGATCAGAAGAAAAAGAAATACCAAGAATATTGAGAGAAGATGAAGAGTTGATTTGCGTGTCGTTGAGGAGTACGTCATAGAGAAAACCTTGTTACCTTTAATGCTTCCAAAGACCAATTTCTCCATTTATCTATCCGTCCGGAACTCCCAGTGGACTGACTATCCCTTATTCTTCAACAATACAAAAATCAATCCTTCATCTTCTCTCAATGTTCCTGGTGTCTCTTTTTATTCTGCTCTCACTTGGAAGGACCATATTACCAGTCTTGCTAAGGCCGCCTCCCAGAAACTGGGTGTGCTCAACCGCTTCAAGGGGTTCTTTACCCCTGCACAGCTTCTTGCTCTGTACAGGGGCACAGTGCATCCTTGTATTGAGTATGTTTCACATATGTGGCGAGGATCCTCTCACACCGCA
This sequence comes from Paralithodes platypus, assembly GCA_032716605.1. Lineage (NCBI taxonomy): Eukaryota > Metazoa > Arthropoda > Malacostraca > Decapoda > Lithodidae > Paralithodes > Paralithodes platypus. The sequence goes on along the minus strand of CM064489.1, from coordinate 33,360,777 downwards.
CTCCTAGACAAAATGGAAGGGAAAGCCTTTCGTATCATTAATTCCCGTCCACTCACCAACTCTCTGCAATCCCTCTCTCTTCACCGCAATGTTGCATCTCTCTCGATATTCTATTGCTACTAAAAAAATCAGTGCTCCTCAGAGCTCTCTCAGTGTATACCACCTCCTCGACGTAGGGTACGTGGTACCCGTCTTGCAACACAATCCCACCCCTACTCTGTGCAACTCTCCAACCCAAGAGTGAAACGTTAATCTGTCTTTCTTCTATTCAACAGCTGAGTTCTGAAACTCTCTCCCAGAATCAGTCTTTCCCTCCTCCTACGACTTAAATTGCTTCAGACTCCGTGTGTCCAGGCGTTATGGCTCGAACGTCCCTTGATATTGGGCCTGTTACTCTTTCAACTATGGGGGAGGCATTCACTACAGGCAGTTCTGCCTTTGTTCTCCCTCACTCACATAGAAGAAACAAAGTCGTTTGGAAGATCATGACGGATAGATAGATGGAAACATTGGGTTTTGGAAGCATTGAACACAAGACTGTGCAGGTAAGACTACAAACGAGCCAGTTGCAAATCTCGATTGTCTCGTTGTCTAACTTGCAATCTGGAGTAACACATCCTGACTTCATGTTGATCGATTGAATCTACACTCTCTCTCCTCCACAATGTATAACTTCCGCTTATGAAACAGCATTTATCCCCAGAAGTTCTACTCTCTGGAATTTACTTCCGTGGAGTTGCTTTCCTCATATACGCAACCCACACCAATTTAAGTCTGATTGTTACAACCATTTAATTATGGAGGATACTTTCAGGCACATGGACCTTTTTTTGTTTTGTCTTTGTGTTTGCTTCCTCTATTTAGTGTCTCATAAAACATAGAAAAACAATGGTTATAAGCCTATGCCCAGAGTTAGATTTGACCATACTATCTGTCCTATCTACTATTCTTTTTCTAATTTTTATAAATGATCTCCTCAACTGTACCTCAATTCCCATCCATTCATACGCAGACGACTCAACCTTACACTACTCCTTTAGTTTTTCAGAACGCCCCAGCCAGCAATCCCTCAACGACAAAAGTAATGAAGCCATAGAACTCTTAAATTATGATCTAAATACTATCTCCAATTGGGGCAGAGAAAACCTTGTTACCTTTAATGCTTCCAAAACCCAATTTCTCCATCTATCTACCCGTAAGGAACTCCCAGCGGACTATCCCTTATTCTTCAACAATATAAAAATCAATCCTTCATCTTCTCTCAATATTCTTGGTGTCTCTTTTTCTTCTGCTCTCAGTTGGAAGGACCATATTACCAGTCTTGCTAAGGCAGCCTCCCAGAAGCTGGGTGTGCTCAACCGCCTTAGGGGGTTCTTTTCCCCTGCACAGCTTCTTGCTCTGTACAGGGGCATAGTGGGTCCTTGTATTGAGTATTGTTCACATGTGTGGGGAGGTTCCTCTCACACCGCTCTCCCAGACAAAGTTGAAAGGAAGGCCTTTTGTATCATTAACTCCAGTCCACTCACCAACTCTCTGCAATCTCTCTCTCCGCCGCAATGTTGCATCTCTCTAGCTATTCTATCGCTACTATAATAATCAGTGTTCCTCAGAGCTTTCCCAGTGTATACTACCTCCTTTACATAGGGCACATGGTACCGGTCTTGCAACTCAATCCCACCCCTACTCTGTGCAACTCTCCAACCCAAGAGTGAAACGTTACTCTCAAACTTTCTTCTATTCAACAGCTGAGCTCTGGAACTCTCTCCCAGAATCAGTCTTTCCCTCTTCCTATGACTTAAATTGCTTCAAACTCAGTGTGTCCAGGCATTTTTGGCTCGAACGTCCCTTGATTTTGGCCCTGTCACTCTTTCAACTATGGGGGAGGCACTCGCTATAGGCAGTTCTGCCTTTTGCCTCCCTCAATCACATAGACAAAAAAAAAAAAAAAAAATACAACAAATTAACTATGACGAATAAAGTCCGAGGTCTAGAAATATAACGGTATTATAAATTAAATAGTTTTTGTAATGCTATAATACCTTTTACCATAAAGATTGGTCACGTTGCTCAGGAAGAATTAAAACACAGTTATACGTAGATACTTAGGAATAATCTACAACTAAATATTCATTGTTTGTTTGATGCAAGCACATGTATTTTGGGCATCGAATGCATTTTCAGTGTTAGCCGGTTCTGTTTACGATTATGCTTTTCTTTATATCATCTTGGCTATAATTAGGCAATTTAATGGAGCTTAGGACAGATCTCTGGGAATCAAAGAGGCAAACTCGATGAAAATAACCCGCTATTCTCACAAACCCTTCATAATCTTAGCAAGACTATCTAATATTAGCCAGACTATATTGAAGGAATGCGTCATGGTAAGCTGAGAGGGTTTTTATTGAACTGACAATAGAGGGTCGACAATTGGTATATTGTAACAAGGAACCATCAACATATATGGTGTCTCACCTTCATAACTTCAAATTAAAATGTATATATTTTGGAAAAATACAAAAAATTCTGAACCACATTGAATAAATACTTTGGGTATTTATTATTTACTTGTCTCTGTTAAGGATATTTGTTCACCAGTATATATATATATATATATATATATATATATATATATATATATATATATATATATATATATATTTTTTTTTTTTTTTTTTTTTTTTTTTTTTTTCTATATTCTAACTTACTTCCTCTCGGGCATAGGCTGGGAGCCTTAACATTCACCGCTTTACAATGAACAGTGAAGCCCGTGAGGTCTTGTTCCAGTCTAGGGAGTGAGACATGTGAAGCACGTAGAGTACAACGAGCACCTGCCATCTTGCCTTCACATGAGGCACGGTGCTCACTCATGGCCCGAAACGACCCCATCTCTGAAGCCACCTCGTTCCCGTGCTTCATTGTCTCACCCCCTACACTCGGACTCTCACACTTACACACACACAACGCCACCTGTTGAGCAGATAACTCACCAGGCATTGCACCCCTATAGCATATTTTGAATATGGGAATATTCATACAGTGCTATTTCTTCTTCTTCTTGATATTTATATGTGCAGTTTGCTCGGAGTATTTCAGATCTCCAGATTACTGCACAGGCATAGAGTTGCTTGCTGAGGGGAAGGGAAGTTTGTTAGTTGAAAGGGATCTACAGATAGGATGTCTAAATAGTGAGTACAAGTGTTGTACCCTACATAGTTTTAAATATAGGTCAAGGTCATTAAGGACTAGAAAGTGTTTTGAGGGTAAGTAAATAGGTAAGATGAGGATTGGTTATTAAGGTCTAATAGGAGGTAAGTCGTTATGTCAAGTCGGGTTGAGTCATGTTTGGATTTTGTAAGGTTGGCAGAGGTCTAGTACAGTACAGCACAGTACAGTACAGTACCAGTATGGGTGGTACCGTACTGTATTGGTTAGGGGTAGGTTTTCTGTGTGTTGGGAGTTGTTTTGTCGTTGATGTTATTAGATGTCTGAAGTTTTATTTGTGGCTCTTATGTATGTTACTAGAGCTGAGGCAATTGCATGTTTGCGTTGGTCAATATCTCCTCCTAGGATATGTGTAGATTGAAGGTCCCTCCGTGTTGTGCCACTGTTCTTCTCAGGTGGGTGCGAGCGCTGTAATGTCTATGGCAATGAAGTAGATAGTGTTCCACTGCTTCTGGGGTGAGGCAGTAGGGGCAGTTCTCGTCTTCTTCTAGTCCCATTCTGTGCATGTGCTCCGCTAGTCTTGTGTGTCCTGTCCGTAGGCGGAATGTAGCTGTATTTAGAGTTTTATTCTTGTATTTTGTATGTTTCCATATGGACCATTCGGGTTTGATATATCAGTGCTATTTAATCAGGGAACAATGAGGGTATTTTATTGACGTTTCGGTGGGCTTGTGGTAATGCACTGATACCAGGTACAGCACAAATTCCATCCCAATAATATCTTCCCATTGATACATAGGGATTTAAACCCGGGACCTTTGGATTACCCGGCCAGTGGCAAGACCACTCCACCACACCTCCCCTAAAAATATATATATATATATATATATATTTATATATATATATATATATATATATATATATATATATATATATACCGGTATATATTTATAATATGGTTTACAGTTTTTTCGCCCTAAGTCCGTTCACCCACAATCTACAGTCCGTTCGCCCAAACGATGTCCATTTGCCCAATTGAATAAGTTCGTTAGCCCAAATAGGAAAGTCCCTTCACCCAAATATTATTTTTTCGCCTAAACAATACAGTCTGTTCGCCCACACCTTGAAGTCTGTTCGCCCACATTTTTCAGTTTGTTATCCAATACTACTTATTGGCTTCCAAAGGCTGTATATGTATTTTTTTTCCAGAGTGATGGCAAAATGTTCGTTATTCATAACAGAATGTTATGACTTATGACACACACGGTACTCGGAAAAAAAGGCACTGGGAAAAACGACACAGGAAAAAAAGCCACTGGATTTTTTTTCATAAATTACGGACTAGGACAAAATGGCACATAACACAAAATGTTGTATTAAGAAGTAATAACTCAATAAAATGTGTTTCGATGTAATATGCAATATTGCATAATGTAATTATATATATCTGGTAGTGTACTCACCATAGGGTAGGTTAGGTTAGGTTAGGTTAGAACCTAGGAAACCGGAATTCTGCATAGGCCGACCGGTCCACACGAGGCATATCCCATTCACACCCATCCCATATCATTCATATGACTATCAAGTTTGCACCTGAAATTTTCTACCGTTCCTGAGCTAACCATACACTTCCACAACTCTGTTCCCAAACTAGTGCTTACCTATATCTTTTCTAAAGCAAACCTTATCCAATTTGAAGCAATTTGAACGGGTTATCTCGCCTTTATTAAGCCTTAACCTCTCCGCGGCGCACAGTTTGTTTTTTACAGGGTCATACTGTGCGCATGTATGATGATTTTGGGACCCATTGCCAATTTCGATAAAAAGTACATCAGCGTGTAGGGAATGTTTGCGTGCATCGGCCCATATATATTTGACCCCCCAAAAATTGTCTGGGGGGGGTGGGGGAACGGTCCGTAGTTGAAAAATGTGGAGCGAATGGCACCGCACGGCTAGATTGTCATCGAGCGGCGAGATTTCCCGGCCGAATTTTCACGCGCCCAGGGGATAGAACCAGAGGGAGGAGGGGGTGGGTTACCGCGTATTATCACGTATATCTCCTTTTTTTATCCCTTTTAGGCTATGTAGAGTACGTATACGTGAGTAGGCCACCCATATAACAATGAATATACCTCATAGTGACCAAAATTGCAATATATAAGGGAATTATCAAAGAATTTTTAAGTGGGAATGAAGATGGGTTGGAGGTTTGGCGGCAATTTATGAGATGAGAGTGTGGTTTGCGCTATAATATTATGTATATCTCGTACTTAGAGCACTGCTATGCTATAATACAGACTTGTACGTATGTAGACTTGCCATATATCAATATATATACCGCATAATATAGACCAATTCATGCGATATTTGCGCACATTATCAATGAGTTTCTATGCGTGAACCAAGGTGTGATTGAGTTGTGCTGGGAATGAAAGGGGAGAGGGTGTGTTACGCCATAAATATCACTTATATCTCTTACTTAGAGCACTGTTATGCTATAATACAGACTTGTACGTATGTAGACGTGCCATATATCAATATATATACCGCATATAGACCAATTCATGCGATATTTACTAACATTATCAATGAGTTTCTAGCAGACGGAAGCCTAAAAGGGTGGGTGGGGGTGGGTGGGTGGGAGGGAGGCAGGGAGTGAGTCGTGGAGAGAGGGAAGGCAGGGAGATCTCTAGAAAGATATGCAGCTTTGTGATAATTGTGGAGGCGCCCGAGGCGTATGGATTTCTTGGTATTTTGAACCTTATGTCTACCAGGTGTCTGGGGTTTGTTGCCACACAGAGTCTACAATAACATGAGTCCTGAATGCGTATGTCGTACGTAAAAATGGCTTTCCGAATTGCATTTTTATGCAAGCAGACATTGCATTTTAGACACATGTGAAGTACCACAGAAATATGTAGGCCATTGACTGTAAATAAAGTACTATATTATAGACCAGGAACGAGGGTGGTCAGTAAACATCGGCTTAGCCTTTTTTGATAGAGAGCTAAATATAGACTGGTGTCGCCTTACACTTGCGAAATGGTAGATTGCCACCAGAAAACTTATATTTATTTATTTCCAAGTAATATGCAATCTAAATGTATATTCGAGACCTACTGCAAGTATTTGTATGACAGTCATGACTATGTATAATCCAATATACGCGCGTAAGGGCGTAGGCGAGACATAAGAAAGATGATTGAGCAATTTTCGACACCCACACAGTTATTATTCACTATTATTTACAATATTATACAATACAAATGTATTTGTGAAGAGTATTTTATGCATTATTGTATTTATACAAATTTTGTTCCCAGAGAGAGCTGCTGTGGCTGGAGGGAGCAGCAAGGGTCACCCAGTGACCGCTTAACCGTGTGATAATGACTGGAGTCACACTGAGAGGGGCAATTTTGCTGAGTGTTTGGGCAATTTTTGACAGAATAAAGTTATATAATTACTAATTCTTGACAGAGACAAACTTTTATAAACCTTTGCATGATATAATTGATAATCCCATCAATTTACAAACGTAAATTGGTAGGATAATTCATTTATTTTTATATTGTTATTTCGATTGTAGACACGAAGTTTTGAGTGACATTTGGTATGAGCTCCTGTGGCATGGTTGGTAAGGTCGCGGACTGGAAAACTCAAAGTGTGGTAGGGTAGTGGGATCGAATCCAAGAGGGGGTTATGGGGAAGGTTTTATACTGTTTAGATAAATTTTGATATTTTTTTTTTTTACAAGATCATGCCATTGTATTCAAACAATATGAAATATTCATAGAATATATCATATCGTAAGAATACAATGACATGACCTTGTTTTGTTTTTGTTTTTTTATTGTTTTATTTTATTATCTTAGTAGGTTTGACAGGATTTATTGAAAGATATTTATTTTTGTGCAATTCATTTGAGGTAAGAAAATATATACACATTACTTAGGCTATAACAAACATATATATTGATATACTAAAAAAAGAAGGCATATTACATGTAAATCTTTGAAACTTATAAACTAAATAATGAAACATACAATTATATAATGTAAACGCTATATCACAGGGACATCTTTGGAACTTATACATTATATAATATATATGTTACATTATGAGGTAGCGTGATCAATTAGGTCAGGTCAGGTAAGGTAGGGCGTGAGTCCAGGGCAGGGCAGGGCAGGGGGCAAGTCCAGGGCAGGGCATGGCAGGGGGCGAGTCTAGGGCAGGGGGCGAGTCCAGGGCAGGGCAGGGCAGGGGGCGGCACTCAGTAGTTTTTGAATGTGTGGTAGTCCCTGAAGCAGTCACCCAAGCAGAGTGCAACTTTGCACTCCGCGCACATTGAGGTGACTCTTTTGGTGACGTGGGGTTTTCTGACACTGGAGCTGCAGACGTGGCACTGCACCTGCCTGTGACGAGTGTCAATCAGCTCGGTGTTGGTTGGGTAGTGTCTTTCGACACTCAGCTGGATGCGATCAGGAACGTGATCCCCACGCCATGCCGTACGTCTGTGAGTGGTAGTGCCATACTTCTCCAGGAGTTGATATGCCACGTTATACACAAACTCCCGGAATTTTAGCTTCTGGTTTGGGGACATCTCTCTCTTCACCAACCACAAGTTGTAGGCGTTGAGCATCGTGATGTCAACTAGGTGGAGGAAGAGCTTGGGATACCACTTCACAGTCTTCCTCAGACACTCAACGCCTGCCAGTTGACAGTCAGACTTGTCCACCAGGCGCATGTTCTTAGTGTAGTCCACTACCATGTCGGGCTTATAGATGGTCTTCCTGGTTTTGTAGTGGATTTTACCAGAGTCCATCTGGGCACCTGTGTGGACTGTGGAAAGCAGGTGGACGTCTCTTTTGTCCTTCCACTTCAGGGCTACCACTTTCCCGGACTTTTCAAGATGCTTGTACTTCTGCCCCTTTCGTCGCCTTCTTCGGACATGCCTCTCGCGGTGTTCCTGGGCCAGTTCGTCTTCAGAAGGTGTGTCACTGGAGGAGGCATTTGTAAGAGGAATGACATTACCTGTGAACTTAGGCATAAACTTTCTTGTCTTTCTGACAGTCCCACATGACCCCGTTTGGTTGTCATGAAGAAACTGGCAGAGAGCAGGAGAAGTATACCAGTTGTCAGTGTAGATTATGTGGCCTTTGCCCAGGTAAGGTGCCAACATTTTCCTGACGATGGCACCTGACATGCCCATGGGGTCACCGGCAGCGGCTTTCGGTACGTCAATGTCAGTGCCTGTATACACGATCATGTCAAGCACTATTCCAGTTTCACAGTCACACAAAACGAAGAGCTTGATTCCGAACCTATGCCTTTTCAAGGGGATATACTGCTTGAAAACAAGATGTCCTTTGAAGAGCACGAGCGACTCATCAATCACCAAATTGAGGAAGGGGTAAAAGTATTTCCTATACCTCTCCAACAACATGGTGAACACATCCCGAACTTTCCATATCCTGTCAATCCTGTTAGGATTTTCGTTGTCTGCAAAGTGCCTAAATCTTAGCAGCAACAAAAATCTGTCACGAGTCATGAACTTATTGAAAGTTGGGGTGGCGATGAGAGGGTCGTGCTTCCAGTAGTGTTGCAACACATGCTTCTTGCAAAGAGGCATGAGGAACAACAAGGCAAAAAAAGTCATGAATTCTTCCACAGTCGTATCCACCCAGCCTCGTATTCTCGCTTTTGGAGAAATGACGTCCAATCTGCCAAACACCCACCTGTAGTAGGCGTTTGTTTGGGCAACGATGTAAGTCATTACCTCAAAATCGAAAAAAGCGAGGAAGAAGTCGCATTCGTTTGCGTGTTCGTCACAGGGCCAGTCATCAGTTGTACCTGACGTCCCAGGATTGAACTGGGGCACGTCAGGCACAAAATTGACCCCGTCAGACCACTCAAACGAAGGCATGCCAGGGATCGGAATGTCGTCTCCGTCTGCTTCTGCGTCTGAAATATTGCTGTCATGTTCGCGATACAACACAGCATCATCATCACTCCTCTTCATTAGACAGACGCCCTTCTTCATTCTCGTCACCGACGTCTGACTCACTTCCACTGTCCACTCCCAAATCCCCCCACCCTTGGTCCCGTGCTACGGCGTCGTCGTCGAAACCTGGGCTGCCAATGACCTGCGAATCACCATCAAACAGCAGGGCGGCGTACTTCGATGGTGTCAGAGTTTTTCTGGTCATTGTAGCACGTACGGGCGTGTTATGGACAGGGGCAGATGGGCCGGCAGGGGCGGCGGCAGGGGTGGCAGTGGTGCGTGGTGCAGTGGGCCTGGAGGCAGGCAAGATGATGGTGGTGCCTGTCCCCCCTTTCCATTTCTCTTTCCCTGTTCCTTGGGCAGGGGCGGCAGGGGCGGCAGGGGCGGCAGGGGTGGCAGGGGCAGCAGGGCCGGCAGGGACAGCAGGGCCGGCAGGGCCAGCAGTCGCTTTCCCTCTCCCTTTCCCCTTCCCCTTCCCCTTCCCTTTTCCTTGGGCAGGGGCAGCAGGGGCAGCAGGGGCGGCAGGGGCAGCCGGGCCAGGGTCGGCTGGTGGTGGTGGTGGTGGCAGGGTCACTGTGGCAGGCGTACGGGTTCTCTTCCCTACGCCCGTGCCTTTGATTTTGCCTGCCCCCGCAGGTTCTGCAGCCCTAGGGCGGCCTCCTGCATCGCTGGTACTGGCGGCAGGGGTGGCAGGGGTAGCAGTGGTGGTGGTAGTGGTTGTTGCAGTGGCCTGGGTCGTGGTGGCAGTGTCCCGAAAGACCAATGACCTCTGAGCCATTGCCCTGCTTACACGTGTTTTTCGTGCTTTGGGTGCTGGTACTTCGTCCTCCGAGCTGTAGGGCGTGTCGTACTGGTAGCTAGGGTCTTTAGCAGCCACCCTCTGCCTTCCACGGCGGCTGACACCACCAGAAGGAGGGCTGGTTGTGTCATCAGGGAGCGAGCGTGAGGGACGTGTGGGCTCCATGACTAGTGCTTGGTTACTGGTGCGGTGGTGCTTGCACGAGTGCGGGGCGAGTGTGTGGCGGGGTGGTATCGAGAGTTGACATGTAGTACTATACCCACACCAATTTTTAGCCGCCTGCCTATAAACGCGCGGTTTTGGTACGGGTTCAAAAGCCTCGCTCTTAAGAGTCTTCCCGCAGTCCGCCGGGGGAAGTCTTAAGAGTCTTCCCGTAGTTCCTGGGTTAATACCTTATTTCTATCTCCCTTATTGATACCTTTCATCCCCTTAACCCTTAATTAGCGGCGAGCAACATAAGTCGAGTTAAAAAAAGCTGGACTATGTGGCGGCGCTCGACATAGGTCGAGTGGCAATTTCAGCACGTAATGTGGCTGAGAGAGAGAGACAAGTGGTGGCAGGAGACTAGCGAGCGAATGACTGCTCCAGACCACCGCGGCGAACCTACTGACACAAATCTCAGCTCCCTCCTCCCTCTCTCACTCGCTACATACTCAATTATGTACCGAAACTACCGAATTACCTGCTTTTTGCACTCGCGTTGCACGGTTATTGCAAGAAAACTATCCATCATACAAGGATCGTTATGGTGTCATTCGAAAGCTCTGTTTATGCCCTTTCAGGGATAGGTACTTGTTTTACGTTCTGGGTCTTATTTAGGCATGAAAATGATCACGTAAACAGCCCTATTTTGGCTAAAAACACCCCGCTGTGCGGTACATATAATAAACCGCATAGGCCGCTCGTAAGGTGTTAAACACCTCTATCATATCTCATATACATCTTTGTCTTTCTAATGAATGCAATCCAAGGGTTATCAGCCTCTCCTCATATGATACATTTCTAACAATGTGGATCATTTTCGTCATTCTTCGTTGGACTGCCTCCAGAGAGTCAATATCCATTCTATAATAAGGACACCAACACTGAACAGCATAGTCCAAGTGAGGTCTCACATAAAGTCAGGTTAGGTTTAATAAAAATATAGTGTAATTAAAGCAAAATATAGCAGTACAAGATATATAACAAATATATTAAAATTATATAATTCTTTAACACCTTACGAGCGGCCTATGCGGTTTATTTATGTGTACCGCACAGCGGGGTGTTTTTAGCCAAAATAGGGCTGTTTACGTGATAATTTTCATGCCTAAATAAGACCCAGAACGTAAAACAAGTACCTATCCCTGAAAGGGCATAAACAGAGCTTTCGAATGACACCATAACGATCCTTGTATGATGGATAGTTTTCTTGCAATAACCGTGCAACGCGAGTGCAAAAAGCAGGTAATTCGGTACTTTCAGTACATAATTGAGTATGTAGCGAGTGAGAGAGGGAGGAGGGAGCTGAGATTTGTGTCAGTAGGTTCGCCGCGGTGGTCTGGAGCAGTCATACGCTCGCTAGTCTCCTGCCACCACTTGTCTCTCTCTCTCAGCCACATTACGTGCTGAAATTGCCACTCGACCTATGTCGAGCGCCGCCACATAGTCCAGCTTTATTTAACTCGACTTATGTTGCTCGCCGCTAATTAAGGGTTAATAATAAATAATTTAGGAATAAATCCTGGATACTAAAGATGCCTAACTAAACATTATGAAAGACTTTCATAACAACCCATTTGTTCCTACCTTGAAGAATATGCCATTTTTTCCTGTGCCTTTCTTTCTCAGTGCCCTTATTTCCAGTGCCTTTTTTTCCTGTGCCTTTTTTTCCTGGGCCTTTTTTTTTCCGGTGCCATTTTGTCCTACATTCTACAGACACATATACTCTTATATATATATATATATATATATATATATATATATACTATATACTGTATATATAATATATATATATATATATATATATATATATATATTGTCACTCCCAAATGAGTTTGTAGCATTTGTGAGCGAGTTATAGTTTGCAAGGCCTGTTGAGGCTAGCCTACTAGCCTTGATAGAGGCTAGTAGCTCGCTATCCCTCTGTCTGTCTTTTCACGTGGCTAGCATGACAGCACCTGGAATCTGTGTTGCCGTCGGGCTAGCACTATAAATTAATTAGTTTATTTAGCCTTGTGTGATTAATGCAGTTTATCATAAGTTCACACAATGATGACTTATATTCATTTGATTACTTTTGTTGTTAATGAGAGCACCGGTTGCCTGAGATAATTATGTATTCTTGCGACGCCTGGAGCCCTTCCTTACCACACAGGGCCCTAGCTCGACTCTCGCCGCTGCAGGAGCTCACTCCAGTCTCGCCTCTCGCTGTAGCAACATCATTACCTGATGTTATTGGCTTGCTTCTTAATTTTCCCTTTAAATACCGCATATTTCTTTTTGTTCATTGTTTGATTGAAGTATAACAGGGGCTGGAGTTATATTGAGCATATTGGTTTGTTTCAACATATTTAGTTTAGTATTAACCCTTAACTGGCGGCACGCAACAAATGTCGAGTGAAATAAATTTGGAATAAGTGGCGGTGCACGACAGCGGTCGAGCGCCATTTTCAGCACGTAATGTTGCTGAGAGAGAGAGCTGAGCAGTGGGACGAGCGTAGTAACCTTATGACCACTCCCCACGATCACCGTGGACATACTGAACTGTATTCTACTTTCCTCCCCCCTCTCTCACTCGCTACACAGGGAATTATGTAAGGAAATTACCTTATTTTAGGGTTTTTGCACTCGTGTTGCACGATCGTTGCAAGAGAACCAGTGGTCGTACAAGGATGGTTCGGGTGTCATTGAAAAGCTCTGTTTACGCCCTTTCAGGGATAGATACTTGTTTTACACTCTGGGTCTTATTTAGGCATGAAAATGAGCACGGAAACAACCCCATTTAGGGTAAAAATAAAACGCTGTGCGGTACGGTCAAATAGACCGCCTAGCCCGCCAATAAGGTGTTAATCACTGCATTAATTTCTTCTTTGGCAATCTTAGTTTATAGGCTTCTTCACTGTTTCTGTGCACTTTTCTTCCATTGTTTAACAGCATTGCATATTATTATTACATGTATTTATCCTTTATTATTGAAGTTGGCATTCACAGTGGTTTGGAGGTATGCTCAAGGGTAGCCTATCCCAACCTACTGGAATGCCAACTATTGTGTTTCATGTCTTAAGATAGTGCTTCAGAATTCCCCCATGTTTCTGCTTTATATTATTCCTAATTCCTAAGCGATTGGGCATGCTATGAAGTGTCTGGGAGTCTGGCAGGGTTCTGGTGTATCATTTATGTGCAGTTCATAATACCCTTAGAAGTTCTCTGGCATACTACACGCACTATTGACTAGAGAACCTGCGTGTCTTAGTGTTGAGTCAGATAATAAGAGCGTGTCTGTTGCAGGGTTGGTTTAGTGCGGTGGGCAGTGTTGGGTGCAGGTCTACAGCATTGGTGTCTTTTTGCTATGGCATTGTCTTTTTGCCAGGGCGGTGGGCTAGGCTATTTGAGCATCTGTTTTCCCCCACCCTCCCCTTGTTACAGTGGCGACCTCGCCAGGATAGTTTGATAGTATAGAGTTCTTGTGGTGTGAAGCAATTATATTTAGACTGTCAGTAATTTTTCTTGCAATTAAAAGTCTACAGACCTAGTACTCTTATTTCATTAACCCGTGTCCACAACTATTACTAAGATGTCGCATGTTGATTACATTCCTGTTCATATCATATTTCTTTTTGTTCATTGTTTGATTGAAGTATAGCAGGGGCTGGAGTTATATTGAGCATATTGGTTTGTTTCAACATATTTAGTTTAGTATTAATCACTGCATTCATTTCTTCTTTGGCAATCTTAGTTTATAGGCTTCTTCACTGTTTCCGTGCGTTTTTCTTCCATTGTTTAACGGCATTACATATTTTTATTACATGTATTTATCCTTTATTATTGAAGTTGGCATTCACAGTGGTTTGGAGGTATGCTCAAGGGTAGCCTATCCAACCTACTGGATTGCCAACTATTGTGTTTCATGTCTTAGGATTGTGCTTCAGACTTCCCCCATGTTTCTGCTTTATATTATTCCTAATTCCTAAGCGATTGGGCATACTATGAAGTGTCTGGGAGTCTGGCAGGGCTCTGGTGCATCATTTATGTGCAGTTCATAATACCCTTAGAAGTTCTTTGGCATACTACACGCACTATTGACTAGAGAACCTGCGTGTCTTAGTGTTGAGTCAGATATTAAGAGCGTGTCTGTTGCAAGGTTGGTTAAGTGCGGTGGGCAGTGTTGGGTGCAGGTCTACAGCATTGGTGTCTTTTTGCTACGGTGTTGTCTTTTTGCCAGGGTGGTGGGCTAGGCTATTTGAGCATCTGTTTTCCCCCAGCCTCCCCTCGTAACAGTGGCGACCTCGCCAGGATAGTGTGATACTATAGAGTTCTTGTGGTGTGAAGCAATTATATTTAGATTGTCAGTAATTTTTCTTGCAGTTGAAAGTCTACAGACCTAGTACTCTTATTTCATTAACCCATGTCCACAACTATTGCTAAGATGTCGCATGTTGATTACATTCCTGTTCATATCATGGGGAAGGAGGACGTTTGGCAGTTTATTAAAACCCAACCTGGTCAAGAAGAAGTTGCTAGCAGGAGTAGTGATGAATTAACCCTTAATTAGCGGCTCACCACATAAGTCGAGTTAAATAAAGCTGGACTATGTGGCGGCGCTCGACATAGGTCGAGTGGCAATTTCAGCACGTAATGTTGCTGAGAGAGAGAGACAAGTGGTGGCAGGAGACTAGCGAGCGTATGACTGCTCCAGACCACCGCGGCGAACCTACTGACACGAATCTCAGCTCCCTCCTCCCTCTCTCACTCGCTACATACTGAATTATATGGGGAAAGTACCGAATTACATGCTTTTTGCACTCGCGTTGCACGGTTATTGCAAGAAAACTAGCCATCATAAAAGGATCGTTATGGTGTCATTCGAAAGCTCTGTTTATGCCCTTTCAGGGATAGGTACTTGTTTTACGTTCTGGGTCTTATTTAGGCATGAAAATGATCACGTAAACAGCCCTATTTTGGCTAAAAACACCCCTGCTGGGCGGTACATATAAATAAACTGCATAGGCCGCTCGTAAGGTGTTAAGATGTGTGTTGGAGGTGTATGGTTGGAGGTGCAGTGGTATGGCTAAGGCAGAGTTAGTTCAAGAGGTGTGTAAGTTAGTTGCACAGACTAATGGTCTTCAGGAAGCTAGTACTCGTGTTGTGGATGATGGCGCCATCCAGAATGTGCCACAGCGTCCTATCAGTCAGGCTAGCTACCATTCTACTGGGGACCGGAGTGGAGCAACAACTCCAGAGCAAGGTGATACTGTATGTAGGCAGTCTCCTACTAATACCACAGCACCTGCCACCATGCCTCCACCGTCAGCATTTAACCCTTTCAGTACGGCCCCTTAATTTTCACAGGGCTATGTTCAGGCCCCTATGGCCAGTACATTTGTTTCAAGTTATGCTAGCAATCCTCAGTATAATCCTTCTTCCCACATGTGTCGTTGGCCACATCCCAGCATTTCAATGCCACTCATACAGTGGCTGCGCAGCACAATGTTCCCCTTTATACCCAGTTTCCTCCTATAACCCTGACAGGGTCGAGAAGGAGTCCAGAGGTAGAGCTGCAGCTAAAGAGATTGGAGATGGAAGATAGACAGAGAGATAGAGAGATGCAAGAGAGAATTGAGTTGAGGAAGATCGAGATGGAGGAGAAGAGAATACAGGCAGAGAGAGAAGAGAGACAGAGAGATAGGGAGGTAGATTTGGAGAAGACGAAGTTGGAAACTAGTGGGCAAAGACGACAAGGGAATAATGCTGGTCATACATCTAAGGAGGAGGCAGAAGAGGTGCTGTTGTCTCGACGGCTGAAACTCGTGCCGGCCTTCGATGAACTCAAGGTCACGGAGTGGTTCTTGCGTTTTGATAAGAAGGCCCACGAGTATCAGTGGCCGAGACAACGCTGGGCATTGTTGGTGTCTAATGTCTTGAAGGGCAAGGCTCTTGATGCATACGATTGCCTAGAAGTGCAGGAGCTAGAGTACGATGTACTTAAAGAGGCTGTGTTAAAAGCCTACGAGCTGCGTCCCGAGGCTTACAGGTCGGCCTTCAGGGGGGCTCGGAAGCGGCAGGGGGACTCGCATGTGGAATGTGCCAGGTACCTGCGCGATACTCTAGTTAAGTGGCTGCACTCAGAGTCAGCTGATGCTTTGGATGCAGCGTGTGAGGTTTGGTTGATGGAGCAGTTTACAAGCATAGTTGAAAAGGACATTGTGGCAAAATTAAAAGAAAAGCGGTTTAAATAAAAATGGGAAGCAGCAGTTTGGGCTGATGACTTTGCACTAGCCCAGCGTGGTACGTGCATGGGGAGCATTGGTGACAGGAGATACCGACCTGCGCACCAAACAGCCACAGTATCAGCTCGCTCATCATCACCCAAAGGTATCACAAATAAGACACAACATTATACCACGGCTGACAACCAGCAAGATTCTACGGAAGTGAGATGTTATTTTTGCAATAAGTCGGTCATATTAAACCTCAGTGTGCTAAATGGAAGGCTACCCAGGACCCCAAGGCTGTCCAGTTGGTGGCAACACTAGGGCAGGTGCCTGTGAAAGGCAAGCCAGGTACTGGTGAGTTTGGGGGGCAGTGTTGGCCAGCGTGAAGCAGGGTAGTAAGCACTTTGCTGCCCCAGATGGTATCACCACCTGAGCATAACCAGACTTTCCCTGATTGGTGTCGGCTATTCATACATGATGGATTAGTACGGGTTGGGGAGCAGACTTACCCTGTCAAGGTGTTTAGGAATACTGGTGCGCAACAATCCATGTGTCGCAACCTGACAGGGGGACCTATTAGCACGGGAGAGTTTGTAATGTGCAGGGGAATCAACAGTGAACAATTCTGTGATTTAGTCCCGGTGACCCTAGAGCGCCCACTTTTGACTGCCGAGTGTAAGGTGGCTATGGTGGACACTCTGCCAGTTGAGGGGGTGGACTTTTTGCACAGGACTGACTTGGCAGGGGATGTAGTTTTCCCGCCTCCTATAGTCGTCGCTGAGGCTGATTTTGTGCCCCCTGGTGGTGGTTGTTTGCAAGAAGATAACATTGACTCTATCTACCCTGTTGGTGCAGTGACCCAATCAGTGGCACATTTGGCACAACAGGTGGATGATTTAGTGGATGCGGGGGCCGACAGCCATGAGTGCGGGCCATCCCATGATGCACTACTAGATGACACTGGTCCGGAGACAGCTGTGGGCTTGGCTGACCCCAGTGAGGCTACCGAGACTAGTAAAGGTGACCTAGTGGCGGACGAGGAGTCAGACATAGTGATACCGACTCAACCTTCTGATATTTTTGAAAGGTCAGAGGTAACTGCCCTGATGGAGTTACCTAGAAACAAATTGAGCAAGTTGCAGCACGAGGACCCGAGTCTGGGCCTCCTATTTAACCCTCCGGATCCGGGGGCTCTCATATGAGGCGATCGTCGTGTCCGGGGGTATTCCTGAAAAATGGCTAAGTTCACAGTTCGATATCTACTGATTGAGACCACCTAGAGCAGTCAACTAAATTGCATAGTGTAGAACCAACCTTCGTCTGTAGAATGGTGTTAAGTTGACATCGCTACGACAAGTGGTTGCCGAGATATGATGATGGGAATGGAGGTAATTTCCCGCATATTTTCGCCTGTGTCTGAACGCTTCGCCGCAGCCCTGGCTAGCACGCACTAAGTCACTCGTTGCTCCCGTGGCTTTTGTACAGGTACACGATATTATGTATTTATGGAGATAATGTGATATTATTGTGTCATTTATTATAGAGTAACTATTCAATAAGTGTTTATAAGTGAAACCTGTAAAAAGTGAAAGTGACACTAAAAACAATATAACAATATGTGCAAGTGAAAGAGACACAACAACTGTATATTAGAGTAACTATTCAATAAGTATTTATAAGTGAAACCTGTAAAAAGTGAAAGTGACACTAAAAACAATATAACAATATGTCTAAGTGAAAGATACAACCAAATGTAATACTTACAAGTGTCAAATACCATACCGTACGGTACTGTACGCTTGCGTAGCATAGCCTAGCCTAACCTCTAAACCTAGTAAGTGAAAGTGACACAAAATGTATAATAAGTAATAATAACTCAATAATAACAGTGAGAGTGACAATAATTCATAACAAGAAGAGTAATAAAAGTGAAAGTGACACAATACTATTACAATAACAGTGAAAGTGACAATAATATTACAATAACAGTGAAAGCGCCAAAAATATGTTGTATAAAGTTTCATATAACTCAAATAATGGTTGAACAATTATAATAGTTGTTGTGTCTCTTTCACTTGCACATATTGTTATATTGTTTTTAGTGTCACTTTCACTTATAATAATTATAGAATAGTGTCTCTTTCACTTGCACATAGTGTTTTATTGTTCTAGTGTCACTTTCACTAGTGTTCTCAGGGTCAGTGCCACTTAGAAGTTTACCAGGATGTGGAAATCATCGTGGCAAGGCGTGATGCACAGTGCTACCTGACATTCCTGGCACTGATACGACGTTTTGGTGGTTGTCTGGGGTCTTCGGGTGGTGTGGCTGCAGACATGGCACCGTTTCTGGGTCTTGCGACCAGCAGATACTGGAAGGGCGACGATCCTGTGCTTCCTGTGGTGTTCGGAAGCGTATGTGCAGTCCATAGTGCCAGCTCCTGGCATTTGTTGAGCTCGTGGGGCATCCTCAGGCACGGCATATTCCCCAATGAGATCCAGAATGAGCTGTTTCTGGAATCTCCGAAGGTTGGTGTACTTCCTGGGCATTGTGGGGTTCATCAGCTTGTACAGGTTGTACGAGTTGAGCACAGACACATCCATCATGTGCAGGAAGAACTTCTTATACCACCTGGAGGAGGTCCGCAGGCAGTCGATGAAGCCGACCTGCATGTGTGACTTGTCAACCAGACGCATGTTTATGTTGTAGTCCATAACTGCGTCTGGCTTCATGATGGGCTCCCTGGTCCTGTGGTTGACTTTGCCAGAGTCAACCAGGTTGCCCTTGTGGATGGTACTGATCATGTTGACCTTCCTTTGGTCGTGCCAATGGTTTCCAGCATCGGACCATATTGCTTGAGGAAGATGTCCTTCTTCTTGGTCTTTTTGGGGAATTCCGGCATGTTCTTCCTCGTCCCCCGTACTGTGCCCACAGTCTGGGTTTGCTGCTTGTTCAGGTACTTGGTGAGGATGGGGGACGTATAGTAGTTGTCCGTGTAGAGTATGTGGTTCTTGTTGATGTAGCGATCCATCATCGCCTTCACCACTGCTCCACCGAACCCTATTTCTTGATCTGCAAGAACCTCACCCTCCTTCCCACTGTAGACAATGAAGTACAGCACATAACCCGTCTTACAGTCACAGAGGACGAAGAGCTTGATGCCGAATCGATGTCTCTTGGAGGGTATGTACTGCCGGAAGTGAAGGATCCCCCGGAACAGCACAAGAGACTCGTCGATCACAACCTTTTGAAAGGGCTTCAAGAATGTGGAAAACTTGGCCTTCATCATGTCGTAGAATCCCCTTATCTTCCACAGGCGGTCTGTTTGGTGTACATTGGTGTTGGTAACAAAGTGCAGGCTACCAAGTATGGCGAAGTAGCGGTCCCGGGACATAAGTTTTCCAAAAGCAGGTGTGGCAATTATGTCGCCTGTGATCCAGTAGTCTGCCAGCCGATGCTTCTTCACATGTGCCATGAGCATGGTCAGTGCTATGAACACATACATTTGGGCAATGGTGACAGGCTTCCAGGCCTTCATGTGGGAACTATGGGTCTTGCGCTGAGGTGGTCACTGAGGGCCTTCTGCTTATTGGTCTCATCGACAACAAATGACATGACCTCATTGTCGAAAAAGGCTTTGAAAAGCTGGGCAGGTGATGAGTTGGGTCCCCCAGGGAAAGATGGATCAATCCCTGCGGCATTTTGGGCGTCATCGAATGTGGCATCTTGTGGCTGAAAGGTGGCCCCATCCTCCGACGTCCAGACATCAGCATGCCTGGCACGGGGACGGGGACGGGCAGCAGGTGGTGGCAGCAGCAGGGGCGTCGGCAGCAGCAGGGGCGGCCTGGCCACGGCCATGCCCACACTGACCAGCAGGGCCCCTGGCACGGCCACGTCCACGTCCACGTCCAAGGGCACGGCCACCCCGAGCACGGGGACATCCAGGGCCACGGCAGGGTCGTCTGGCAGGTCATAATTATCCTGCCCAGAATCTGCACTGTCGTCGTCCATAAATCTTGAAGGGCGGCAATATTCGTGGGTATCTTCTGGGTCATAGGTGGGATCCTGGTCGTCACTTGGTGGTGGTACATCAGGTGGCGACTGCTGGCGTGGGCGGCCAGTGGGTGATGAAGGTGAGCTAGTTGGCTCTGAAGTTTTCAGGCGACGACGAGAGCGATTTAGGGACAGCTTAGGGCCTGAGGTGCTGCTTTCTGCCCCCCCTGTGGCCATGAACTAGGCCCTTCTGGAGATGCATTGACCACTTGCACCACTTGCACCACTTGTTGATGGCTGTGGGTCATGCGGGGCCAATTCCGGACCACTTGCACCCCTTACACCACTTGTTGAGGGCTGTGGGTCATGCGGGGTCAATGAGGCACCAGCCGCGGGCGACGAGGGCCCGGGAGACAATGGAATAGACCTACCCACGCTCGACTCTTCACTCTCATCCTCACTATCAGCATCTTCACTTCTTTCCCTTTCGGCCGCCGCCCGTGCCTGCTTCCTTGCACTATCCAGCACAGCTCTCCTATAGAAGTAACTGGCTATTTTGGCCAGGGAAGGAGTCCCCGGAGTCCCGACAGCCGACGCCGGGGTCGCAAGCGTGCGCGCCGGATCACATTCACGTGATGCGGCTAGGACACTTCCCATTTCACCCACACTTTCATCACCTTGATGATGTTCATCGCATCCAACATTGTCATCAATATCATCATCACTATCATCATCATCAGTGCTATGAAAGCCCTGGAATTCTTTGCCATCTTCCACTTAATCAACATCTTCACTAACCACATGCTCTTCCTCAATATCACTCTCAATCTCACTAAGGTCTTGATCACTTAACTCTTGTAACACACGGGTAACACCACCGGGACTTAGCAACGTTTTCTTGGTCGTTTTAGCTTTGCCTTTCGTAGGCTTACGGGTCGCGGCGGCGGGCGTGGATTCGGACACAGCAATTTTTTGGGGGTTAACTCCAGCCATCTTGGGTGCGTGATAACAATTGATGCTGCCTGGTAGTTTGTGCTTGGTGGCGTTGCGGTCGCCCACGCACCAAAAAAAATCAGCCCGCGCACTTTGAATGCTTTGATTTTGATTTAGCCTCATATGAGGCCTCCTGGACTCCTAACCATTATACGTTTTGCCTCATATGAGTCCTCCCGGATCCCAAGGGTTAAGAAGGTTGGTACGACTGGTGGGAAGAACGGTCAAGCAGAGAAATTTGTTGTGAAAGGGGCATTGCTGTATCGGCAGTGGAAGCCAGATACGAACTCAAGTTTGGGGGAGGAGCAGTTAGTGGTGCCTGCCCAGTTCAGCTCATTTTTGGTGGCCTAATATGCATGCATCGGTGGCTTCTTTTTTGATGTGTCATATTGGTAAGGTAGTTGGAGAACCCCACCCAGGAATACCCGTGGCACCTTTGATTCCTACACCTGCAGTTGAACCACCATTGACTTGTGTCATAGTTGACATGGTTGGTCCCTTATTACCCACCAGTTCGGGAGATAAATACTTGCACACTTTATTGGTACTACCCCTAGATACCCGGAGGCTATCCCGGTTAGCAGCATGAACACGAAGATAAGAGGCCATTGTGACAAACAGGCTAAATCTAGGGTGTTCATTGTTCAAGGTGGGAGACAAGGCTTTGGCACAGTTGTCAGTTCAGGGTCGACCCATGGCTGCTAAGTTTTGTGGTCAGTATCAGGTCATTAAGCAGATTGGTGAGGTTGACTATGTAATAGATACGCCCGACCGTCGCATAGCCTCCCAATGCTGCCCTATTAAAATGCAACAGCCCTACCATAGACCGACTGCATCTGGCCGTGGCGTTGATGGAGGTGATGTTGCGCAGGCAGGTGTAGCCGCAAGGAATGCAGGGGTGCGCATGTATGGTATCGGCGGGGAAGCCTTGGCACTTATGAACTGTGGGAGTGACTGCACAGGTGGTACAGATTGTTCCTCTCATGACCTGGCTGTATTAGGGACGAAGGAGGAGAAGGAGGGAGACTATAGTTTAGAGGCTGCGGTCCCGGCTGGGTTGTGGGAGGGCAATGAGTATGTTGTTCTTCGAGATAAGTTGCAACCTCTTGTACCTAAGCGCCAAGAGGAGTTGTTTACTAGGCTGTGGCAGTACTTCCGCATGTTTGTTGATTCTCCGGGCCTGATGTCCGGGGTGGCACCCGACATAGAGGCTAGAGACAGTGCAAAGCTCAAGTTGGCTCCCTACCGTATAAATCCTGCTCGACAGCCTGTCTTAGAAGCAGAGCTGGACTACATGTTGGAGAAGGGTCTGAGGGATAAGGGATATCGTGAGTGGTCTTTGCCAGTGACTTTGCAACCTGACCAGAGTGGCAAGATCCATTATTGGGTTGATTGCAGTAGTGTTAGTGCATTATCCCAGACAGACACCTCTCCATTACCCAGAGTCGACGACCCCATAGACCGTATCGGGGTTGCCATGTTTATCACAAAGGTGACATTAGTGACAGGTTATTGGCAGGTCCCGTTGCCGGAGAGAGCGAAGAGAAGTGCCAGTCTTGTGATGGACTGGGCAGTTTATCAGTGTCAGGTGATGTTCTGCTGCTGGAACACTGTTTGGATGTGTGGCATGTTAAGGGCACTGATAATGTTCTGGCTGATTGTTTGTCACAGGAGGGTATGTTTTAAGGAGAACCCTCGCCGTTCAGTCAGTGTTGGTGTAGCCTCCTACTTTGGTTTGATTAGCATGTTTACGTCTGGTGCTTGTTGGTTGCCGTATGTAGCCCAGCGTAAGGTCGTAAAGTAGGAGTTGCTGTGTTTCTGTATAGAAGAAAATATTTAAATACAAAAATATAAAACCTATAAAAATACTAAAAAAGACTGTAGTTGTGTATGTCTTGTAGTGTTATTGAAGTATGAGCAGTCTGTTGTTTCAAGATGCACCAACAGCCTCCCCCTGGGTGTGAGGGTGTCACTCCCAAATGAGTTTGTAGCCTATATCATTTGTGAGTGAGTTATAGTTTGCAAGGCCTGTTGTGGAGGGGCCTTGATAGAGGCTAGTAGCTCGCTATCCCTCTGTCTGTCTTTTCTCGTGGCTAGCAGGACGGCACCTGGAGTCTGTGTTGCCGTCGGGCTTGCACTATAAATTAATTAGTTTATTTTAGCCTTGTGTGATTAATGCAGTTTATCATAAGTTAACACAATGATGACTTATATTCATTTGATTACTTTTGTTGTTAATGAGAGCACCGGTTGCCTGAGATAATTATGTATTCTTGCGACGCCTGGAGCCCTTCCTTGCCACACAGGGCCCTAGCTCGACTCTCGCCACTGCAGGAGCTCACTCCAGTCTCGCCTCTCGCTGTAGCAACATCATTGCCTGAAGTTGTTGGCTTGCTTCTTAATTTTCCCTTTAAATACCGCATATTTCTTTTTGTTCATAGTTTGATTGAAGTATAGCAGGGGCTGGAGTTATATTGAGCATATTGGTTTGTTTCAACATATTTAGTTTAGTATTAATCACTGCATTAATTTCTTCTTTGGCAATCTTAGTTTATAGGCTTCTTCACTGTTTCCGTGCACGTTTCTTCCATTGTTTAACGGCATTGCATATTATTATTACATGTATTTATCCTTTATTATTGAAGTTGGCATTCACAGTGGTTTGGAGGTATGCTCAAGGGTAGCTTATCCCAACCTACTGGAATGCCAACTATTGTGTTTCATGTCTTAGGATAGTGCTTCAGAGTTCCCCCATGTTTCTGCTTTATATTATTCCAATTCCTAAGCGATTGGACATACTATGAAGTGTCTGGGAGTCTGGCAGGGCTCTGGTGTATCATTTATGTGCAGTTCATAATACCCTTAGAAGTTCTTTGGCATACTACACGCACTATTGACTAGAGAACCTGCGTGTCTTAGTGTTGAGTCAGATATTAAGAGCGTGTCTGTTGCAGGGTTGGTTTGGTGCGGTGGGCAGTGTAGGGTGCAGGTCTACAGCATTGGTGTCTTTTTACTACGGCGTTGTCTTTTTGCCAGTGCGGTGGGGTAGGCTATTTGAGCATCTGTTTTCCCCCAGCCTCCCCTCGTAAAAATATATATATATATATAATTATATACTGTATATATATCAGTCTTTATCTTTTTACTAATGTATCTATATGTATACTTATTTCACAGCAATAACATTGGTAGTGAAGATTCCAAGTAAACAAATAATGTTTTTAACTTTTCTTGCCGTATAAATATTTATATTTAATTAAACCTACCAAGTTCCTATATCTTAATGATAATGATGTTTGATAAACTACAAACAACTAAACACAAAAAAACGAATGTACAAATGCATAACACAAGAACGTAAGTAAGAGGAAGTGGGAGGTATATTATAAATAGGTATTCTGTCTTGAGAAGGCTAATGACACCTTAACCCGGCAACTGCTGGAAGACTCTTAAGAGTTTCCCCGGGTGACTGCGGGAAGACTCTTAACCCGGTGAGACCCAGCGTCGCACGTGTTGCGTCGGCAGTGTTTGATCACCAACTCCCAGCGACGCATCACGTGCGTCCGACATATAAAAAACACTTACGTGGCTCGTAAGGTAGGAAATGGCGGGAGAATAGGAGGGGGAGGTACCGTAGTGTGTGTGGGAGCCGGGCCAGTAGGTGTGAGCGGGCCGAGACAGCCGCGCGGCTGGTGGTGGTGGGCTTAGTGGGGATAGTTTACACCCTTAGTTCACCGCCACTTTGAACCTTCATTACTCCGGTCGTATGGGAGCTAGAGGCTTGAGATTTATGTTAGACACTCCTTAGGATGTATGCCGTACAATGCCATACTCAGTTTTTACCCTAGTGCTCCCAGGCGGGTGGTCATGCGGGGGAGACGAACTATTGAAACCCCCCCCCCGCCCCCCAAATGACCGAAATGAGTTTTTTTTATTTTTGTCATCATTTCTCACCATTCTCTTCCATTTTGGCTCAACAATTTGTTTTGAGGCTCCCCCCCCCCCCCCAACCCCTCACCGCCCCCCCAAAAAAAAGACCGAGGTGATTTTTTTTTTTTTTTTTTTCATTTCTCATCCTTGTCTTCCATTTTAGCAAACAAAAAAAAGAAGTGAAAATGGCTTGGGACTGGGGTGAACAAAATATTATAACTAGCCGGGGCTCAACGGGTTAAGAGGCTGGGGAAAAAAATCCATTTAAAACACCCCAAAAAAAAAAAAAAAAAAAAATGTTTTGCCCCTGGGCCATGCCAAGTATCACTCATCCACCTCCCCTCCTTCCCCACTTTCCTCCCCTCCTTCAGTTATCACCTATTTTCCCTGTTATTCCCTTATTATGTGGTCTATTTTCGTGCTAAGATTAGCGAGTTGGTAGCAGGGCGTTGTCATCACTGATACCAAGCGTGGGAAAGAGCGAGAGAGAGACTATTGCGTAACAGTCTCTCTCCAGACAAGGGGAGGGGAGGAGGGGAGGGAGGTTGCCTCAGCCATACATTATGTAACTCCCGGCCTGTATCGCCGATTTTGACCATCCAAACACTCTTTCCACTTGTTTTATTGTTGTAACAGGTTAATACCTTTATAATCAACCTATAATAATAATAATAATAATAATAATAATCTTCTGGTTACTTATATAGCGCCCGTCTCTCCTCCTTCGAGCATTCGCAAGCGCTTGGCTTTCTTTAGTCTACCAGAGACCATTACCCATCCCCCTTGCTCATGGGGAGATGGTAACCGCCGGCTGTATCCCAGAAAAACTTTTCAATCTGAGCGGGGATTGAACGCGAGACCTTCAAGGTGGGAATCAGGCACGCTATCAACTGAGCCAGCCGGACGGCTAACTGAGCCAGCCGGACGGCCCTCTCTATATAATAGGCGCATATGGATAAGTATTAATGCTATTTATGGTAAAATAACGATGTTAGTGATGGGAACAGCTCAAATACATGCGCACAGGAGTGTGGTGTCTCATACCCCCCATGCGCACGTATTAGGTTAATGACAAAGATTAAAAGTAAAATACACCCACCCGCCTCAGCGAATTAGTCCATACTCCCTCTCCCATGTCCCCACACTACCATCTCTCTCTCTCTCTCTCTCTATATATATATATATATATATATATATATATATATATATACTGTATATATATATATATTTTTTTTTTTCTATATTCCAACTTACTTCCTCTCGGGCATAGGCTGAGAGCCTTAACATTCACCACTTTACAATGAACAGTGAAGCCTGTGAGGTCTTGTTCCAGTCTAGGGAGTGAGACATGTGAAGCACGTAGAGTACAACGAGCACCTGCCATCTTGCCTTCACATGAGGCACGGTGCTCACTCATGGCCCGAATCGACCCCATATCTGAAGCCACCTCGTTCCCGTGCTTCACTGTCTCAACCCCTACACTCGGACTCTCACACTTACACACACACAACGCCACCTGTTGAGCAGATAACTCACCAGGCATTGCACCCCTATAGCATATTTTGAATATGGGAATATTCATAGAGTGCTATTTAATCAGGGAACAATGAGGGTATTTTATTGAAAAAAAAAAAAAAAAAAAAAAAAAAAAAAAATATATATATATATATATATATAAGAAAACGGGAGTCTGCAGAGAGCCGATTGGTTTACACACGGCTGATCCTCTTCACACCCAACCCATCTCGTCCAGATACCTATCTAATTTTATCTTAAATCTCTCTATCGTGTTTTATCCCACTATGCTGTATATACAATTCTATTACCAAAACAATATTTGCCTATATCTTTTCTCAAACGAAGTGTATCTTATTTGAAACAATTTTTTCGAGTTCTCTCGCTATCACTGCTCAACTTCAGTACTTCTTTCATTCTCCAACTCTCTCCACACCTAGCAGCAACACCTCAACCCTCTCTCACCATAGCCACCCAGGATGAACCCACCACCTTTTCTGGTGTGGTTAAATGGTTCAACATAAAGAGAGGATATGGATTTATCACCAGGAACCAAGATAAAACGGATTTCTTCACCCACAGAAAGAACATTGTGCTTAACACCAATAGCACAATAACGTCACTAGGTGAAGGAGAGCAAGTGCAGTTTACAATCAAGGAGGGAAGGAAGGGCAAGGAGGCAGCAGGAGTAACAGGACTCCATGGCAGACCAGTAAGGGGCTCCAAACTATCACAAGGATGGCAGAAGCAATCCACTATCACCGGATTGAAGTCTGGCCTCAAGACTGACGTCATTACAGTCATTGTCCACACAGCCATTGCTCTTGCTGGGGACGATCGAGGCCAACTTTCTGTGCTTCTGCCTGCTCTTCTGGCTGCCAATGGCCTGCCTACCATCATCATCCCTCCAGATCTCCTTGCCCGAAGAACAACCGAGAAGCCGCACAAAAATAAGCCTTCCAACACTCAACTTCTGCCTCGACCACTCTGCCTTCAGAAGACTCGAACACCTAGAGTCCAGGAGGCAGCAACTTCAACACCGAGCCTGCATAAGAGGAAAGCTGAGGAGCTGGCAACAACTCTGCCAGCACCAGCAACTCCAACTCCAACAACACCTCGGACCACCTCAAACCTCCAGCCTGACACCTCCGCTGTACCATCTCCATCTCTGCCACTACCATCTATGCCAATGGTCTTCGACGATGAGCTTTTCAGCTTATCTAAACAACGACAACTACGAGCTCTCAAAAACTTATACCAACAATAGCAAGGTGGTTAGCCCACCATCTTTCATCTCTCCAACTCTTCATACTCACCACTTTACCTTCAACTTCAACCTCTACTTTCTACACTTGTGGGACTCTACCTCACAGTTACCTACTTCTTTCATGTCCCCTTTCTCCATATGAAAGATTGTTCCAAGATCTTTGAATTATTGCAAGATCTTTGAATTGTTCAAAGATCTTCGAATTGTTCCAAGATCTTGGAATTGTTCCAAGATCTTGGAATTGTTCCAAGATCTTGGAATTGTTCCAAGATCTTGGAATTGTTCCAAGATCTTCCAAATATTCCAAAATCTTGGAATTGTTCCAAGATCTTGGAATTGGTCCAAGATCTTTGAATTGTTCCAAGATCTTTGAATTATTCCAATATTTTTGAATTGTTCCAAGATCTTTGGAATGTTCCAAGATCATCGAATTGTTCCATGATTTTGGAATTGTTCCAAGATCTATGTACCAAGATCTTGGAATTGTTCCAAGATCTTCGAATTGTTCCAAGATCTATGTTCCAAGATCTTACAATTGTTCCAGGATCTTGGAATTGTTCCAAGATCTTGGATTTGTTCCAATATCTTGGCATTGTCCCAAGATCTTCGATTGTTCCAAGATCTTCGAATTGTTCCAAGATCTTGGAATTGTTCCAAGATCGTCGAATTGTTCCAAGATCTTTGAATTGTTCCAAGATCATTGAATTGTTCCAAGATCTTTGAAGTATTCCAAGATCTTAGAATTGTTCCAAGATCTTTGAATTGTTCCAAGATCATTGAATTGTTCCAAGATCTTGGGATTGTTCCAAGATCTGCGAATTGTTCCAAGATCTTTGAATTGTTCCAAGATCTTGGAATTGTTCAATGTTCTTGGAATAGTTCCAAGACCTCACTTTTTTTCTTTTTCTCTCCCTCGATCCCTCTTTGACTTGTATCCATTCGGCCCCATTTAGCCAACGTTTACCCCCAGCCAGGTGACAATATTTTCATGGCGAGCGGTAGTGAGCCAGCATATATATATTTTTGTTTTGACAGCAAGCTAAATTTGTACATTTTTCGATAGAAAAGTGTCGCCGGCGAAGCTGGATTTCTCCATACAATGCTAGCTCGCTATCGCTCGCCAGGACGAAATCGACACCTGGATGGGGATAAACGTCTTAAAACAGTTGGTACAAGCCAGGGAAAGAGAGAAAAGGAGAGAAAAATACAAAATGCCGGTGACCCCCCTTAATAAACCCTCTGAATAACATAGGGCCTTTTAAAACTGCATAAAACCGTCTAATTGTTGCCAGATTCCATGGTAAATAGGCGGCATCGTGCTGAAAGGATTAATCTGGCAACCTCTGCGTCATATGTGCGTGAAAGGGTTAATAAAGGGGACATGAAAGATGTACTGAAGCTCAGTGATATCGAAAGAACTCGAACAAATGGTTTCAAATTAGATGCATTTCGTTTGAGAAAAGATGTAGGCAAATATTGGTTTGATAATAGAATTGTATGTACAGCATAGTGGGATAAAAAACAATAGAAAGCTTTAACCTCCAAAAATCGGGGCCGTTTGTAACATCAACTACCTGCCAAGAGAGCATATTTACACTAAACGAACTTCATTCCATGCTCTTTCACGCATAAAGAAGAGCCGGAGCGTAATACAATATGTATCTCTGAAAGGGCGATAATAGAGCTTTCAAATGACACCTGAATCATCCTTGTACGACCACGGGTTATCCTGTAGCAATCGAGCAACCAAAAGTGAAAAACCCTAAAATTAGGTAATTTCTCCAGTTTTGTCCTGGTCTTGCGAGGCCGAGTGTGTGGGATGTTGCAGCGGCGGTCTCAGTATGTATACATATATATTGTTACGAATCTGGACCTCTGTTACTTAGAGACGGTATACGAAAATATTGACTAATGCAAATGCACCTTGTCTCTCTACCAAACAACACCACGACGCAACAGGTAAGAGCTTTATGAACGCTTCCAGGCTCTTCTCAGGGCTTAAGGTGCACACTGCCCTGCTCCTATTCTGAATAATAACTAGAAGAGAAATACTTGTGTACTTACTAGCTACGAGAACTCGAAACCAACACCGGGATTAGCAATGCTGGGTTGGATAATCAAAACAGTTAAATACATATAGGCTACCAGCAGACATCAACGACAAAAAAGAGTGCAGGTGTACTTCGAGCATAACAGGCTATGCGCGCCCTCGACAATACTAAACCAGGCGCACACCAGCCAACGGTAATCCACTCTCAACCCAAGAGAGTGGCACATAATAATATTGCATACATATAATGAACAAACAATACAAGGCACTGTCCTAATATGACTACTAACCTCGGGGTGATATTAGTAGAAGCAGGTTGCCCTGACCACCTCTAATATCACACCAATATATCCTGCTTCAACCTGGGCCCCCCAGTGAGTTACCGCCCAAAAAATGAACTCCTTGAGTCCACTTCCCACACTCACTTAACTATGGGGGGGGGGGGGAGGGGGTCCAGACAGAAGCTGGATTCCTAATTAATATTAAACACTCCGTTGCCTCAGTTCGAAACCCGAGATAGGGAACAAACAATGGCTGGGGAAGAACCGTCAAGGCTGCTGCCGGGTCATAAGCACAAACACTGGGAAAATATGTAGGGGTATGGATGTGTGTGTGTGTGGACTGTCTATGGGGTTTACAGTGCTTTATAAGGACCCCGGCAAGCCTCCCTGCTCTTCCCTACCACAGATTCCGACGTAAGCCACCGGAGGTACAGAACATATGAAACAAAGGGAAATATAATAAATGCTGATCAGAGGAAAAGAATAATTAAAGAATGAACGAATGTCTAGGATTCTCTGTTAATTACATTACGTTACTATTATGCAAGCAAGGAAAAACAGCAGGGGCAGACTGGGGTGCCACAAAAGAGAGCTACCACCACCTATACTGTCTGGCCGCCCACGAGAGAATGGCGAGGCCTGGCCCTGGCGTAGCTAGTGGGAGCCAAGCTCAAACTAAGGGGGGTGCAATATCTCACCACACGATATGATAAGACTAAGACACTTCACAAGAATAACTTGTACTAAAGTATTCCTGTGTTAACAAATTAACTAAAACAGTGTGGCAGATAACATAAAGTACATCTTTATATTGTAACACAACTGAACTTGCAATGGTCACACAATTAATTAAACTCGTGTTGCTTAGCAACACTACCTCCACCCCCACCCCCACCCCGCGAGAGAGCAACATTCCGTCCTCCCCTTCCTCGCTTGACCAACCACGCCTAGCAACAAAATACAACGCTGCCACTAACTAACAACTGGTTAGACGAAACTAGTAACACTCTATTGACTCATTCTACACAAATGTTTATTGAGACAAAAATGCTTAGAGGCACGGCAAAACTAGTCATGCCCAATTGGAAGGGTATCAGAGAGAAACTCACAATGCCAGGTCTTTCTAATAGACTTGGCACAGCTGCTCTCAGGAAGTCTGGCGCCACTAAAGTCTATCTACTCCTAAAAGACCCTGGTCATTGTGACACCCTCACACGGGGGGGGGTTTGAAGCTTTGAAACACAACTTTCATCATTAGTTTACAACTGCAAAATATGTACATTGACAGTCTTTTTTACTGTTACATTTTATAGATTTTTTTTTTAACATGAGTAAATATACCTTGCTAACTAAATAGCCTCCTGCTCTCCTATCACTCCTCAGAGGACTCACGGGACAAACAGTCTGCCAGGACATTATCCACACCACGGATGTGCCTAACATCAAGATGATATTCTTCCAACATCAAACTCCAGCGAGTAAGTCTCTGGTTCTTGTCCCTGAGCCTATTAAGAAACTGCAGAGGATGATGGTCAGAGTAGCTTCTGAGCACAGGCCCATATGGTGGCAAATAAACAGCGAAATGGTATAAACTCAAAATAATAGCTAGCAACTCCCTCTCGATCACAGAATTATTCTTGTGTGCTCTGGTAAACTTTTTCGAAATAGAAAAGGGGGTGCTCAACATCCTCCATGTAGACTAAACAATTGGGGACATCATACACAACCCTGCCCATTAACCGCTGAAAGGTGGCGGGAGCATTCTTCAAGCCGTAAGGCATTACCTGGCACTGATACACTCCGCCACCCACCACAAAACTAGCGATTTTCTTGGCACGTTCTGGTAGTGAGACTTGCAAATAGCCTTTAACTAAGTCCACTTTTATGATGAACGTGGCTGCCCCAATCTTGTCTACCGAGTCATCAACTCTCGGTAAAGGGTAGGTATCTGTCTTGGAGAGTAAATTTACTTTGCAAGGTGGTAATTATATAGGCTTGTTCTGTCCCATATCGATGTCATGCACCGCCCACGATGTCAAACCTGGTGCATCCCCGAACACTTGTGGATAAGCCAACAAGGTAGTAAACATCTCAACCCTTTCCGGAGGTAAATGGGTCAATTTCTCCCGCAGGGCCAGGTACCCGTTCTCGGCCCATGTCCCAGCCGGCACAGCCTCACCTGGGAACAGCTCCCTCTCCTCCTCCTGCTCCTCCTTCATGCCTTCTACAACCAGGACAGGGCAACGAGACACGGCATCCTGGTCCCAGGGACTGCAGAATTGGGGGGAGTGCAGAGGGGGGTTGAGAGGCACTGCAGGAGCCTTGCCTGGCGTTCCCACATGAACCGCTAGCCCCGGGACCCGGGTTATCCAACCACCATCCACCAGGCCCGCGCTCACCCTGCACCGCCGACTCCAACTCTCCAGTCAATAACATAGGCAAGAAATTGACCGTCTCTGACTCAACTTTCTCTACTGACCCGTTCTGAGCGGATACAGTAGCACAAACTGCCTCAGACAACTCCCCGTTAACACCAGCAGGTGACTGATCGGCGCCCAGGCAACTCTCTCGGCTAGCCCCTTTAGGTGACGTCGCCTGTGTGCCCGTCGCACTACAGTACCTCTTCAACATGTTAATATGGCAGAGCTGATGGGTCTTATGTCTGTCTGGATTATTCTCCCCGACCTTAGAAAACAAGTGTGTTAATAAAGCATCACTCTGCGGCGCCTCACCAATCTCCCCCGGTGCCACGGTGGTAAGATTAGGTATAGCCTCCAAGTCGGTCTGATTCGATGATACAGGATCAACCGGTCCTCCCATAGGGACCCGATCGCTCCCTTCAGTATTACCTCTGGCACTGGGTGAAACGAGTGAGGAGCTTTCCGCTGAGCCTTCCTCCTCGTCCTGCACACCCTCGGCACCCTGCAGATCAGTCGAATCTATGGGTGATGCAGATTCAGTACTGTACATCCCCTCGATCAGATCTATCTCCTCCCCTAACAATTCCTCCGGCTGTGCAACCTGGGCCATAGATCTCTTGACCTCACACACCGGAAACAAATCGGGAGGCAGCTTCTTAGCCTCCTTGTTCCTCTCCTCAGGCTGCACCTGCTCCGACACCACTACCGGAGGTGGAAAGACTCTACTCCCTGCCATATCTGCTCCAAGCAGAAAATCAATCCCCTCCACAGGTAATGTGTCCACGACCGCTACTTTCGCCGTCGCCGTGACTACAGGACACCTAAGATGAACAGGAACGAGGCTATAATGGGCCTCAGTGTTTACACCTCGACATAACACAAACTCGTCAGATTTTATAGGCTTCCCCGTCAAGTTCAAACTCATGGACTGCTTAGCTCCCGAATCCCTAAGAACTTTGACTGGATACACCTTCCCACACAGCTCTATTTCACCCTGATGAACGAAAGCCCGGCACCAAGCGAGCGAGGTTTCTGGACCTGCATTGGTACCTAGTTGAGACACTTTGTCGGGGGCAGGCTGTGCCACGGCCGTTGGCACCCCATGCTTCACCCTTCGGTCTGCCTCCAACCTCGGTAACAAAGATTCATCCCCTCCTCCCTGGATACCAACCACTAATGACACAGGATTAGCAAGCACTGCAGAATACTTTGCCTGGGGACAGTTTGGTTTAATATGTCCGGTCTGTTTACACCCATAACACCTAACAACACTGGAATCAGGTCGGGCTGAATTTGGTGATTTTGGTCTGTCTCCACCGTTATTATTACGTGTGGGACCAGGGCCACTATTACTGTACCCTCCGCTTCCACCTGCTCGGTCTTTCTCGTCACGTGCAGTTGTGGGGGGGGGGAATATCTGGCATGATCAGTAAAACCCTTGGTTGCCAACACTCGATCGTCAGCCCACACGGCAGCATCAGACAGCTTGCCGGGGCGCTTCTCACAGATCTTTTGGCAAATCTCTCTGTCGACATTGTTGGTAAAGTGTTCTAGCAGGAAAAGTTCAACTGCCTCATTTAAATTGGTTACATTTTCACTCAAAAGCCAACGAGACAAACAATCACGGAGGTACTTAGCAAACTCAACAAGAGTATGATTAGGCTTATACCTTGCATTACGAAATTTAAGGCGATAGTCTTCTGGTCTGAGTTCATAAGCCTTAAGGATAGCCTGCTTTAAATTATCATACTCTGCTAAGTCCTCTGCTGACATCTTATTATATGCCTCAAGCGCTTTTCCCTCGAGAACATTTGCCACCAATGCCGCCCAGCGTTCCCGTGGCCACTCGAACTCCCGTGCTTTCTTTTCAAATCTCTGGAACCATTCAGTTACTTTTTCCTCGTCAAAAGCGGGAACGAGCTTCAGGCTACGAGACAACTTTAACTCTCTAGATTCCTCCCTGTGTACCGTGCCCACTTGTCCCCTTGTGTATCTACCCCCGTCTACCTCAACTTTGGTTCTTTGTAACTCCATTTTCATTCTCTGTGTTTCTAACCTCTCCTGCATCTCTCTCTCTTCTCTTTTCTCCTGCCTTTCTCTCTCTCTCTCTTGCCTTTCTCTCTCTTCTCTTTTCTCCTGCATTTCCAATTTCTTCAATTCTAGTTGTACTAGAGCATCACTCGATAGCCCTACTGGGGCAAAAGTAGGGGGTGGTGTAGGAACATAAGCGGGACGGTAACGTGGCTGAATCGTAGAAAGTCCGGCTGGGATAAATGGGGGGGGAGGTGTAACCTGGTTCTGTGCCGCCCAGCCAGCGGCAGGAATAAAGTGTAAAGGATAAAAATGGGGTTGAGTAAGTTGGGGCACACCAGAGGGCACGTTAGGCAACAACGGGGGATTAACAGTAGGACAGGTAAACAGGGAAGACGTTATGTTCTCATTAAAAGGACTGGGTGTGCGCGGCGGAGAGCGTACAGGTGTGATATAGCCTCCTGCCGGCACAGTTGTTGGCTCAGCCTCCTCTCGAACATTATAATAATACTGCCATATATACAACTGACTTGCTTCCCTCGTGATAAGAAGAGACCCCTCTACTCCCAACACTGTTGCTATCAACCTCAATTCCTCCACCCTTCTCAACTGCATCTGTGCCCATTCTGGAGAACTCCGAAGGAACACTCTCGCATCCTCCTCACTGGTAATATGCAACGACACAACACTCTACCCCTCCTCTCTTGCTTATTGTTCTGACATAGTAAAATAAAATGCTAGACACTTATTCTAAAAAAAAATCCTCTGATCAAAATAAACTTATTAATACTGCTGGTGCTATTCTGATTATCCTAGGCAAGGTCGCCACTGTTACGAATCTGGACCTCAGTTGCTTAGAGACGGTATACGAAAATAATGACTAATGCAAATGCACCTTGTCTCTCTACCAAACAACACCACGACGCAACAGGTAAGAGCTTTGTGAACGCTTCCAGGCTCTTCTCAGGGCTTAAGGTGCACACTGCCCTGCTCCTATTCTGAATAATAAGTAGAACAGAAATGCTCATGTACTTACTAGCTACGAGAACTCGAAACCAACACCGGGATTAGCAATGCTGGGTTGGATAATCAAAACAGTTAAATACATATAGGCTACCAGCAGACATCAACGACAACAAGAGTGCAGGTGTACTTCGAGCATAATAGGCTATGCGCGCCCTCGACAATACTAAACCGGGCGCAAACCAGCCAACGGTGGGGCCACTCTCAACCCAAGAGAGTTGCATATAATAATATTGCATACATATAATGAACTAACAATACAAGGCAGTGTCCTAATATGACTACTAACCTCGGGGTGATATTAGTAGAAGCAGGTTGCCCTGACCACCTCTAATATCACACCAGTATATCCTGCTTCAACCTGGGCCCCCCAGTGAGTTACCACCCAAACAATGAAGTCTTAGAGAAGTTAGAGTCCACCTCCCACACTCACTTAACTATGGGGAGTGGGGGTCCAGACAGAAGCTGGATTCCTAATTAATATTAAACATTCCGTTGCCTAACTTCGAAACCCGAGATAGGGAACAAACAATGGCTGGGGCAGAACCGTCAAGGCTGCTGCCAGGTCATAAGCACAAACACTGGGAAAATATGTAGGGGTATGGATGTGGGTGTGTGTGGACTGTCTATGGGGTTAACAGTGCATATTAGTAAGGACCCCGGCAAGCCTCCCAGCTCTTCCCTACCACAGATTCCGACGTAAGCCACCGGAGGTACAGAACATATGAAACAAAGGGAAATATAATAAATGCTGATCAGAGGAAAAGAATAATTAAAGAATGAACGAATGTCTAGGATTCTCTGTTAATTACGTTACGTTACTATTATGCAAGCAAGGAAAAACAGCAGGGGCAGACTGGGGTGCCACAAGAGACAGCTACCACCACCTATACTGTCTGGCCGCCCACGAGAGAATGGCGAGGCCTGGCCCTGGCGTAGCTAGCGGGAGCCAAGCTCAAACTAAGGGGGTTTCAATATCTCACCACACGATATGATAAGACACTTCACAAGAATAACTTGTACTAAAGTATTCCTGTGTTAACAAATTAACTAAAACAGTGTGGCAGATAAAATAAAGTACATCTTAATATTGTAACACAACTGAACTTGCAATGGTCACACAATTAATTAAACTCGTGTTGCTTAGCAACACTACCTCCACCTCCCCCTGCGAGAGAGCAACATTCCGTCCTCCCCTTCCTCGCTTGACCAACCACGACTAGCAGCAAAATACAACGCTGCCACTAACTAACAACTGGTTTGACGAAACTAGTAACACTCTATTGGCTCATTCTACACACATGTTTATTGAGACAAAAATGCTTAGAGGCACGGCAAAACTAGTCATGCCCAATTGGAAGGGTATCGGAGAGAAATTCACAATGCCAGGTCTTTCTAATAGACTTGGCACAGCTGCTCTCAGGAAGTCTGGCGCCACTAAAGTCTATCTACTCCTAAAAGACCCTAAAAGACCCTGGTCATTGTGACAATATGTATATATATATATATATATATATATATATATATATATATATACGAGCGAGGGACGTGGAGAGTAAGAGGGTGGTGAAGAGAGTAGTGAAGGAAAGTAAGAGAAGAGTAGATGAGGAATTTGGAAGGAATCTGAGTGTAAAATGGAGGGAGAGTAAGAAACTGTTCTGGAAAGAAGTCAAGAAAGTTAGGGAAGGTAGCAAGGGAAACAGTAAGGGTGTGAAAGATAAGAATGGGAGAATGCTAGCCGAGAAGCAAGAGAGAGTCGAAAGATGGAGGGAGTACTTCAGTGAGTTGCTAAATGAAAGGAATGAAGAGCCAGCAAACATAGCTGGATATGGTATGGGAGGGAGAAGAAGAGAAGTAGTGGAGGAGGAGGTGGGGATCAGGAGGTCAGAAGTGTGGGAAGCCATGAAAAGAGTGAAGTTGGGGAAAGCACCAGGAACAGATGGAGTGTGGGGAAATGTTGAGGTATGGTGGTGAGATAGTGATAGAATGGGTATGGAAAATGTGCAAACTAGCATGGGAGAAGGGGAGTGCACCCGATGACTGGAAGACTGGCATAATAGTCCCCCTATATAAGGGCAAAGGGGAAAGAGGAGTGTGTGGTAACCACCGAGGAATATGTCTTCTAAGCGTAGTAGGGAAGGTATACAGTAGGGTAGTGATTGAGAGAGTGAGAGTGAGAACGGAGAAATGGATAGGCGACGAGCAGGGAGGTTTTAGGAAGGGAAGAGGATGTGTAGATCAGATTTTTACCCTGAATTGTGTTGTGGAGAAGTATCTGGAGAAGAAACAAAAGGTGTATGTTGCCTTTATGGACTTGGAGAAGGCCTATGACAGAGTGGATAGAGAAGGTTTGTGGAAAGTACTTAGAATATACGGAGTAGAGGGCAAGTTGCTGAAAGCAGTGAAGAGCATGTATGAGGGTGCAAAGGCGGCAGTACGTGTGGAGAGTGAGCAGAGCGAGTTCTTTGACCTGAATGTTGGTTTGAAACAGGGGTGTGTGATGTCCCCGTGGTTGTTTACTGTATATATGGATGGAGTTATGAAAGAAATACTATCAAGAGCAGTGGATGTTGGTGTATCGCTGAAAAGGGAGGGAATTGAGTGGAAGCTACCTATACTGCTGTTTGCGGATGATACAGTTCTGATGAGTGATAATGAATGGGAGTTGCAGGGTCTGGTAAATGAGTTTGGAATAGTGTGCGAAAAACGGAATTTGAAGGTAAATACGGGGAAGAGCAAGGTTATGGTCTTCGAAAGGGGTGAAGTAAGGGCGTAAACAGAACTTTCCAATGACACCCGAACAATCCTTGTACGACCACTGGTTATCTTGCAACGATCGTGCAACACGAGTGCAAAAACCCTATAATTAGGTATATTTTCGTACATAATTCCCTGTGTAGCGAGTGTGAGAGGGGAGGGAAGGGTGGGATTCAGTTCAGTAGGTCCACCGTGATGGTGGGGAGCGGTCATAGGGTTGCTATGCTCGTCCCACCGCTCAGCTCTCTCTCTCAGCAACATTACGTGCTGAAAATGGCGGTCGACATAAGATGTGCACCGCCACATAGTCCATATTTATTTCACTCGACATAAATTGCGCGCCGCCAGTTAAGGGTTAAAGACAGGACATTTTTGGGCAAAGTGTGAAAAATACAAGAACAGTCCCGCCAAGGCCAATAGAGCAAGGCAGTTGAAATTGTGCGTCGGGTGCCTGTCGTCAGAACATGGCAGCCAGGGGTGTACTAACCCTAAAATTAGGCCGTGCCGATTCTGCCAACAGAAACATTTTAATTATTTGTGTCCAACGCCACGCCTTGAACAAACTGAACAACCAGTAGCCCCTGAACCAACAGTGACCATGGCTGTGGCTTCGGGCCATAATGCAGTGTTGTTGCCTACCATTCAGATTCCCTTGACCGACAGAAACGGTCATACCAGTAAAGTAAGAGCTTTGTTGGACCAATGTTCGCAGCGTACCTTCATCTTGCACTCTGCTTTATCGCAGCTTGATTACGTTAGGGTCAGTAAGGAACAGCTAAGGCTCCATGAATTTACTGGCTCACTTGGTAGTACTGAGTATGAAAGTGTAGAGATAACCTATCATCACAGAAGAAGGGTGCGTAAATTG
Organism: Paralithodes platypus; assembly: GCA_032716605.1. NCBI lineage: Eukaryota > Metazoa > Arthropoda > Malacostraca > Decapoda > Lithodidae > Paralithodes > Paralithodes platypus. Next base: position 33,321,276 of record CM064489.1, on the reverse strand, counting down.
AGGGCCGTTGTGGTGGAGGAGTTACCAGTATACAAACCAGGGAGATGATTAGAGATGGAGGTAAATGCTATCAAGGCTCGGGGTTACAAATTAGCCGATCCAGGTATCACTGATGGAGATATGATAGGGTTACTGATTGGGGCGGACTTTTATTACCACTTTGTACATTCAGGCTATGTCAGGGAAGGAAGTATAGTTATGTTACCCACAATTTATGGTTATGCACTGAGTGGCTTATCAGTCAGATATAGAAGAGACATGTAGAGTTAGTCACTGTTCTTAAGTTAGCAGTAGACCCTTTAGTGGAGATACAGGAAGATATTGGCAGGAATTCTCCAGAATTAAAGGATCTGACAGCTCTATGGGACTTGGACCATATTGGTATAAGTCCTAATGAGACTGGTAAGGGTGGGGAGAAAGTCTTACATAGATTTTCTGAAACGGTACAGTATTCCGAAGCACAGGGACAGTATATAGTGGAACTGCCGTGGAGAGATAACATAGATAAATTACCTGATAACTTTAAGTTAGCCCTGGGCAGAATGAGAGGCTTGCAGCGTAAGTTTATAAAAGATCCCAACTACTGTCAACAGTATACAAAGGTTCTGGATAATCAGATAGAAAGGGGATTTATTGAAAGGGTAGAGAACAGGAATCAAGCTAGTCATCCCATTCACTACTTAGCTCACCATGGTATTACCAAGGATAGTGTTACTACGCCTGTACGGATAGTGTTTGACTGTTCGGCTAGGATGGACGAGAAGGCGTTGAGTCTGAATGACTGTCTCCATACAGGTCCAGTGCTAGTGGCTGACCTCACCCAGGTGCTTCTGCACTTTAGATGCCATCAATTTTCCTGGGTGAGTGATATTGAGAAAGCATTTCTCATGGTGGGGTTGAGTGACAAGGATAGCGATGCTACTAGATTTCTGTGGCCCGTTGATCCCTTGGATGTTGCAAGTCCTTACATTGTCTACCGGTTCCGTGCAGTTCTTTTCGGGGCCACCTGTTCCAAGTTCCTCCTTAATGCTACCATTCAAAAACACCTGTCTATGATACAGGAGGACAGTGAAGTAGTTAACACCTTAAGAGCGGCCTAGGCGGTAATATAATATGTAGCCACCTGCGGGGTGTTTTTACCCAAAATAGGGCTGTTTACGTGATCATTTTCATGCCTAAATAAGACCCAGAGCGTAAAACAAGTATCTATCCCTGAAAGGGCATAAACAGAGCTTTCCAATGACACCACAACGATCCTTTTATGACCGCTAGTTTTCTTGCAACAACCGCGCAACACGAGTGCAAAAAGCATGTAATTCGGTACTTTCCCCATACAATTCAGTATGTAGCGAGTGAGAGAGGGAGGGAGGAGGTGGGATTCGTGTCAGTAGGTTTTCCGCGGTGGTCTGGAGCAGTCATACGCTCGCTACTCTCCTGCCACCACTTGTCTCTCTCTCTCAGCAACATTACGTGCTGAAATTGCCACACGACCTATGTTGCGCGCCGCCAGATAGTCTAGATTTATTATACTCGACTTATGTTGCGCGCCGATAGTTATGGGTTAATAAGCTAAAAAGGGGGTTGTATATTAATAACTTACAGGGGACTGGTGATGATGTAAGTGATTTGCAACAACAATGTTAGGATGCCCGTAGAATATTTTCCAGCGCTAACCTGTCTTTACGTGAGTGGGTCACAAATAATGAGAGTTTGCGGGAACTGTTGCACCTGAAGGGTATAGCTTCCGCCAAACAAGACGGGATTAAGGTACTTGGCGTTGAGTGGCTAACTGATAAGGATATGTTACAGGTTAATTGCCGCGGAAGTAGCCCTGCATTGGATACAAAACGCGAGGCTCTAAGTCTAACCGCGAGTGTTTTCGATCCTCTAGGAGTGTTGCTACCGGTAACCATCCGGGCGCGGAGGTTCGTACAGGACTTGTGGAGATTAGAGTGTGGGTGGGATGTCCCCATTCCAGATGACATGAGAGCTAACTGGCAGGGTATTTATAACGATATGATAGATAGTACAAGTATCATGTTTCCCCGTCAGGTCACTAATTCTAAGAGGGTTACGCTGCACCTATTTACTGACGCTAGCTCAGTGGCATATGGTGTAGCGGCCTATGCGGTTGGTGATGAGGTGAGTAGGTTAGTAATGGCCAAAGCTAAGGTGGTGCCTATTAAGTCCCTCACCATACCTAAGATCGAGTTGACTGCTGTTCTTCTCGCAGCTCATCTCGCATGTTATATATGTGAGGCCTACGCGGACGAGCTGATTATAGAGAATGTATAACTCTGGTCGGACAGCCAGATAACCTTATGCTGGTTGTCTAGTAAAAAGATTTGTCCTATATATGTTCAAAATAGAGTTGATGAGATAAAGTCATTAGTCCCCGGCGCTCATTTTCGTTATGTGTCCACAGAGGACAACCCCAGTGATATAGTTACCAGAGGGATTTCATATGTGTCCTTAGTTGCTTCTTCGCTTTGGTGGGGAGGGCCCACATAGCTACCTCACCAAATGCTATGGCCTGATCATGGCCCAATAGGAGGGGACACCACTGTGGGTTGTAACATGAGTCAAGATGGAACCCTGTCATTGCCGGTACCGGTTGCCCCTACTGCCATATTGAATTGGGACCGGTATGGCTCATATATGAAGTCATGGCATGTAATGGCATGGGTCCTTAGGTTTATTAAGACTCTTAAAGAGAAGACACAAGGGAATTATCAGGCAAAACCGGCATACTTGACGGTGCCGGAATTAAGAGCAGCAGCAGAGTTAGCCATGATTAAGGTAGCTCAGAGAGAAGCTTACTCTGAGGAACACCACTACTTGTCAAAAGGACAGGGCACACCAAGCAATATAGTGAAGCAGTTAGGCCTCTATATGGAGGGAGGCATGATACGCTGTAGAGGTAGGCTACACCTTTCAGCTTTACATGATAGCGCCAAGTACCCAATCCTTATCCCTAATAAACATCGTATAGCCACTCTCCTTAGTAATTACTGCCACAAAGTGTGTAACCATAGTGGTGTTAGTTATGTTGTAAATTACATAAGGCAAAGATGGTGGATCCCCAAGATTAGACAGGTAGTAAAGAAAGCCTTAAGGGGATGTATCATCTGCAAGAGATTGCAAGGTACATCATACCATGCTGTACAGGCCCCTCCATTGCCGGAGTTTAGGGTTCAGGAAGTGAGTCCTTTCCAGGTAACGGGGGTTGACTACACAGGTGCCTTGCCAGTCAAAGAGAAGGGGGGTACTGTAAGTAAACTATATGTAGTCTTATTCACCTGTGCAGTTACTAGAGCGGTCCATGTAGAGACGGTGTTTAACCTCTCCTGCGAATCATTTTTGCATGCGTTCCGCTAGGTTTAGTAGCAGGAGGGGTTACCCTGAGTTTATAATGAGTGATAATACCACCACATTTGTTAGCGGAGCCAGTACATTACGGGAGTTGATGGATGATGCAAGGTTAAAAGGTACTCTAGCGGATTTCAGGTGCGAGTGGAGGTTTATACCGGCCAGGGCACCATGGTTCGGTGCCATATGGGAACGGGTCATTGGCTCCTAAAGGCTGGCTTGAAGAAGGTACTGGGTTGAGCATTGGTTACCGTACCACAGAGGAACTGAATACGGTATTACTGGAGCTCGAGGCCACAGTCAATGATCGCCCGCTTGGCTACAGCTACAGTGATCTTGAAGACCCTCTACCCATCACTCCTTCACAACTGGTTCATGGGAGGTGGATCAGAAGCTTTCCAAGGCGGGAAGTCACGGATGAAGATCTCAAGGACACGACGTGACGTAACAACGATTCCGCCAACCAACGCTTCCAATATGTTACAAAACTCTCACATGACCTGTGGAAATGGTGGACACTGATTATTTAATATCACTCAGGGAGCAACATAGTCACTTAATGGTAAAAAGAGGGATAGCATCGCCGCAAGTTGTGGACGTCGTTCTAGTACATGATGACGGCCCAAGACTTTTTTGGTATATAGGTCGGATAATGAAACTTCTTCGTGGTCCTGACCATGAATGTAGGGTAGTTCAGGTAAAAACAGGATCCGGTTTGACCGCCAGACCGGTGGTTAAGCTATACCCACTAGAGATAGATTTAGAGGTAGTGGATGGCGACAGCAAGCCGAACTCTGATAATATCCTTCCTGCTACTGGAGCGGACCGAGGTGATACCCCTCAGAGGCCATCACGTCGGGCTGCTTTGGGTTCCTCCCAGTTGTGGCGATCCATGATCGGGACGGGACAATTGTAAATACTTTGTATATAACTGGTGAGGGAGTATGTCGTGAATCCTAGCTGGTATATATACCGTAGTTTGAATTTCCCGGGTTCACGACAGCTGGTTCCTTTTTGTTTATACGCATTACTTTATTTATCTTTGTGGATAAGTATTACTGTGGTTGCACTAATTATATCTTAGTTTATTTTCCCTTATTATTTAATCACGGGGGATGATATAGAACCCTTAAATATATTTATATTGTTACGATAAAAGGGAATCTCAGTACACTTCACACAGAGACTTCGTCCCGCTCACAACAAACCACCAGTTGCTGCCACATAACAACAGAACTTCACTGATCTCCACCTATCGACATGTCCATCACCTAACCTACACTCTTTGCATCACAGCTAAGTTCCTTTAATACTAGAAGTACTTCATAGATATTACTGGGACTACCAAAGATAGCCTACATATACAGTCTAACACGTAAGTCCAACGCCGACCGGTATCATATTTATAGCCTAGGCCAATTCATCTTTCCAGGTCTAAACATTTACTTTATATCCGTTTATCCTCTACCCCCTAGGAATAATAATCAGGATACCTCTCACCCCCTGGCTTTGTTCCATTCCTAATGAGACATATTGTGATCAAATTTCGTGACGATTGGAGCATATTTATTGGTAGTCCAGCAAAGTCTGTTTGGCTGTTTTTGTGCTGGTTGGCGGAACTTACCTGGCACGCACCAAAACCCAGACACAGCAACAAGACTCCTTCAAGACTATCTCGACACATTACATGAATGGTGCACTACAAACAGACTCAATTTAGCCCCAGCTAAATCCACTGCAACCCTCCTCACAAGCTGGACAGGAGATCACGATTACGTCCCGGGACTCAACATAAAGAACACACCCCTAACACACAAACACACACACAAAATCCTAGGAGTAACATACGACACCCAAATAACATTCAAACAGCACACCACAAACACGAAAAAGAAACTGACACCCAGACTTAACGCCCTCAGATCACTTGCCCACACGAAATTTGGACACAACAAAGAAACCACCACCACAGTCTACAAACAATACATAAGATCAGTTATGGAATACGCAAGCCTGGCCTGGGCTTCTAACCTAGCTGAAACACATCATAAGACCTTACAGACTATTCAAAATAAAGCCCTGAAAATCATCACAGGATGCACAGCTACTACACCCACAGATCACCTACATCAAGAAACCAAAGTCCTCAAAGTCAAAGATCATCTAGACATGAGAGGCACTCAATTCCTGGCAGCAGCCTCCACGAATCAACACCACCCCCTACACTACATGGCAACACACCCACAGACACCAAGAAATATCAAAACAACACTCAGCACACGCTATCACACACAAATACTGTCTTCTCTCCCTCCCTGCCCACCCCAAACCAACTTCCGGAAGCACATCCATACTCATATCACTCGCCGTTCCATCCACTCACTCATAGACAACACGCAGCTGCAAGCACAACCTCCCGAAATCCATCCTTCTGAATCCTCCCTTCCTCGCGAGGACAGAGTCCACCTGGCCAGGCTGAGATGCGGACACCATCCAGCTCTTCTGAGCTATCAGAAGAGACTGGATGAATCCGTCGTCGACACCTGCCCAGGCTGTAACACAGCACCCCATACCATTAAGCACATCATAGAAGACTGCATTTCACACAACCACTTACGCCAACAACACAATTTACACTCTTTGAGAGCTCTGTGGGAAAGCCCGACTGTGGCCATGACCCCCATATGGGTCGGAAAGGCCAGGATCCCCGTTAGGGGGGAGCAACACATCATCAAAAAGCTGGAAGGTCTATTCCAAACCTGGAAAGACCTAAAACGCTTGAGGGACCGAAGGACACCAGGGCAAGTGAAGAAGGTGGAAGCTTTCCGGGACTCAATGGACGACCTCTTTGATATCGCTCACACGGACGCCCTGTCTCTCATTGTCCTTCAAGAGGACAAGGAATTTTCCTTGCTCAGCGAGAGAAGGGCCGTAGAGCCTTCATAGGGTCCGCGGACAATTCCCTGGCCTCCAAAGAACGGAGAGCTGCGGAGAAGAAAGAGGCTGAGGAAAGGCGTCAAGAGAAGGCCCGTGAAGAAATGAAGGCATCCACCTCAGCGGCCATCTTTGCTTCTTCAAGCAGCAGTGCTGAAGGAGAGGACAGCAGCAGTGCTGAGGGAGAGGACAGCAGCAGTGCTCAGGAGGCAAAATCCTGCTCTCCACCCAAGCGGCCACGAAGAGCTACAAAAAACATAGTTTCACCATCTCTCGCAGCTGCACTGGATTGTACTCAGCTTTCCGACCGAAAAGCCACCATCGTGCTGACAGAAGCTGCAAAAAGCCTCGGCCATGACACTACGGACCTGGCCATCAACCGCACAACCATTGCCCGGTCTCGACGTCAAGCCAGGAGACGTTTCGCGGAAAACCTCAAAAAGGACTTCCAAGCGGATGTCCCCTTGACTGTCCATTGGGATGGAAAACTCCTTCAAGCCCTGACAACCAAGGAGCATGTGGATCGTCTGCCTATCTTGATATCCGGAGTAGGAGTCAGCCAGCTCCTCGGCGTCTCTAAACTCCCTTAGGGGACCGGTGAAGCGCAAGCTCAAGCTGTTTTCCATGCTTTGGAGGAGTGGGGAGTGACCGAGAAAGTGGTCGCCATGTCTTTTGACACGGCCGCTGCAAACACGGAACATCGGACCGGCGCTTGCGTCCTTCTGGAACAGAAGATCAGAAGGGATCTTCTTTACTTGGCCTGCCGCCACCATATCATGGAAGTCATCTTGGCTGGTGCTTTCGGAGCTGTGATGGGAGGAGGGACTTCCGGGCCCGAAGCGCTCCTATTCAAGAGGTTTCAAAGCCAGTGGGATTTAATCGACAAGGAAGCATTTCAACCTGGGACTACGGATGATGCGGTGAACGCGACGATAACTCCAACTCATCGAGATGAAGCAGTCACCTTTGCGATGGAGCAGCTGACAATCCACCACACTCGAGACGACTACAGGGAGCTGTTGGAGCTCCTGATCTTGTTCCTCGGGCATATACCTCCTCGTGGAGTTCGATTCCGAGCTCCTGGTCCCATGCACCATGCACGATGGATGAGCAAGATCATTTACGCTTTCAAGGTTTGGATGTTCAAGAACCAATTCCGACTGACAAACCGTGAGGAGAAGGCTTTGAGGGATCTCTGCATCTTCGGAGCTCTTCTCTACGTCGAGGCATGGATCACCTCTCCTTCTTCAGTCCAAGCTCCTAGGAGGGACTTGCACCTCATCAAGGCTCTTGTCGACTTCCCTAACCAAGAGATAAAGGCACCTCTGGTACCTTGGAGAAGAAACTACAGTCCTGGCCCATTTTGATGATGCCGTATCCATTTGAACGAAGAAGGATATGGTCAAGGCAATGTCGGGAGAAATGGACGATGAGGAAGAGCCTCCCAAGCGAGCTCTGCACGATCTCGGATTCTTGAAAGATGCCAACCTCGAAGACTTCGTGTCACCAAGAAGTCGGGGTTTCTTTGAGAAGGTGCGACTTCCAACGGATTTTCTCCACTATGATCCTGAGGAGTGGCCAAATCGCGGTGATTATCAGGAGGCCTGCCGTCTCGTCAATGGTTTGGAGGTTGTGAATAATCATGCTGAACGAGGGGCCTCTCTTGTCAAAACATACAACCGGCTCCTCACGAAGGATGAAGAACAGCTGCAGTTTCTCCTCCAAGTTGTGAGCGAGCACCGGAAGCTATACCCGGACACCCGGAAGAAAACCCTGGTACAAACCAGGCAACAATGAACGGAGTGGTGCCCGTGATACCCCTGTCCTTGAGCAGCTAATACCCACTAAGTTTACTGTTTTAGAGTGGGGGGGAACTGGATGACCAGAGCCAAAGTATACTTCCATACGTAGAGGCCACCCAAAGAGTGGCCTTCAAACGCCGTGGACTACCAGTAAATATTAAACAATCTTCGCAAAAAATGTACTGAATCATTTTTGGACCACACTGACTCGGTGAGAACCCTGAGAGCGGTAAAAAGAGCAATTTTGAAATTTTGCCTATAACATAAGGGCCACCCTAATATATATATACAGTATATATATATATATATATATATATATATATATATATATATATATATATATATATATATATATATACAATTATATATAATCATCATAGAGTGCTCATGGAACAGAGGATGGTCAAATATGGCAGTTATATTGAAATGGAGTAATTAATGAAAAAGGGCATAGAATGTGAGTGAGTCTAGTTTACCTGTATATATATTTAGGTGTAATATACAGGTTACATATGCCCCCTCTTAAAAAAATTTGTTCCATCAACATCCTTTACATAATATAGATAAGATTAAATAATGGTTCCTATACTGTATATGAGTATGTCTTCTAAGGGTGAGTGTTTCTGTTGGACACTTCAAGAATAGCAAGATTAATTCATGTGATTGAGAGCAATGAATGCAGTGAATAGGATGTAAATGATGATCAAGATAGGTGTTGGACAGGGTATGACTTGTAATCAATAACGTGGTGTAATTTGATGTGTCTCTCTAAAGAACATTAGTGAGTTATTTATCAACATGATGTTGTCTAGGTGAAGTGAAATCATTTGAATCAGAGGATGGTGCAACTGTCATGGATGATGACCAGACAGAGATAGGTTGGTAGAGTGATTAAGAACGAACAAACTCAGATGCACAACAAGAATCTTGTACGGAGTGTAAGTGAGGTGTATATGTAATAGGGATATCTTATATCTATATCTCCTCTCCACTCTCTGAAAGCTCTCTCTCTTCGCCGCAATGTTGCATATCTCTCGCTATTATATCGCTACTCGTAAAATGGGGTAACTTCGGAAATTTTTCGAAGTTTTTTAACAACTGCTCCTGAGTGTAAACACATTATAGAGATTTAACTAGGTCAAGTGATGTATGGTGATAGTGCGCCGTAATCCAGGAAGCCTCCTAAAATTAACCCCTATAATAAGAGAGCTATCCTTATCCTAAATGATGTCCGAAGTTTGCTTGAAAAGTTGAAAACTTCGGACATGTATGGATAACTTCGGACATAGGTGATTTCTTATGGAAAATGATTGCCAAGAAAGCTGGGCTAACTCTGGACAAACGGTGGAGAACTTCGGACGTACGTTCGTGGCCTTATTTCATTCATTTTTCGGCTCCTACTATTTTATATGAATATTTTATTATTGCTGCTTATTCCTGTCCGATGTTTAAGTGGAAAATGCACAGTCAATACTTTTAGGCCTGTATAATCAGTATAGGAGGGGGATATATACGATGTTTAACATATATTCTGTTTGGATCTGTTCTCGTTAGGCATTGAGCTCACTCTTAGAAAATAATGAGCAGGAAAAATAACCAATGCTGTCTAATCAATAACTCGAAAATTAACTAGGCCTAGTGAAAATATATAGGTATGTATAATATATCACTGCATATACACTTTTATGAATTTGAGCATTTTTATAGGTATATCGTATTTGTTGGTGTTTCTTTCAGCAGATAAAAAAAATTTGGACAAGATATATGCCTTTCCTAATTTATATATATATTATATATCCAGAATTATCCGAAATACATAAATCGGGTAGCATATTATCATATTTTTATGGGGTTTTGGACTCAGAGAATGATTATTTGACCTTTTACCACCATGTAAATGATGGACAAGTATTATGAATGATTTTCATAGGGCAAATAATAACAAACGATTGGTTTGTTCCATGTCCGAAGTTAGCAATTTTTTTTTTTTAAATACACAATCGGCTAAATGATAGTGTTCTAGCTAGAGCGTTATACAAGTGTAAAAAATGTCCTTTGGTGGATGTTGTCTCTGGTAATGTTACTACAAAATTATATCAGTCACAACATCATTCATACAAACAAATTTCTTCAGGGCGATAGAAGTTTGGCAGGGTAGCGAAAAATGTACATATTTTCGTCATATATATAATATTTTTTTAGTGTACATATACTCATGTCAGTTTCCTAGGACTTTTACATGCTCTTCCTTTGCCATTTCTTTAAACGGACCCCACAAAAAAAACAATAAAAAACGTTTCCATTATATAATGACAACGTCTAATTACTAATTATCGCCGATGTCCGAAGTTATCACCGCAGTACGAAGTTATCCCACTTTACGGGTACTACAATAGTCAGTGTTCCTCAGAGCTGTACGAAGTACCCGTCTTGCAACACAATCCCACCCCTACTCTGTGCAACTCTCCAACTCAAAGCTGAGCTTTGGAACTCTCTCCCTGAATCCATCTTTCCCTCATCCTATGACTTAGAATGCTTCAAACTCTGTGTGTCCAGACATTGTGGCTCGAACATTCCTTGATTTTGGCCCTGTCATTCTTTCAACTCTGGGGGAGGCATTCGTCACAGGTAGTTTTAACTTTTGTCTCCCTCATCCACATAGAAAAACAGTACTGGTCAATATACTGTACTTACAAGCTAATGTTGTTGTTTTTTTCAAAGCAAACCGTTTACAATTATGTTCATACTGTGCAAACACATACGATCATAATAATACCAAAAAATACATGGCAGCAACTAAAGATAATTGATCCAAGTTGATAATGTAAAACTGGTGCTGTATTAATACCTGGTTCAGATATTGAACGTAGCCATGCATAATGACCATTACACAACTCGAATCTTAATTCAGAAACACAAGTCAAACTTAGATGAATAGCAACTAATTTCAAAAAAAGAAAATATCAATATTATCGCTTTTTTCTTTTTCAATTCAGTAAACAGTATTAAAACTAAATATAACATATAGTACTCCACTCATACAATGAAATAATGCCTATTTGTGGAACATTAGGGTGGAGGACCCCATTGTCCTCACAAACTTTTAGGGGTATTCGGTCTCATATAGCAAACTTGCATTTGACCCAGTACTGTACAACCACTACCTGTACCACCATTTGACCCAGTACTGTACAACCACTACCTGTACCACCATTTGACCCAGTACTGTACACCCACTACCTGTACCACCATTTAACCAAGTACTGTACACCCACTACCTGTATCACCATTTAACCCAGTACTGTACACCTACTACCTGTACCACCATTTAACCCAGTACTGTACACCCACTACCTGTACCACCATTTGACCCAGTACTGTACACCCACTAACTGTATCACCATTTAACCCAGTACTGTACACCCACTACCTGTACCACCATTTAACCCAGTCCTGTACACCCACTACCTGTATCACCATTTAACCCACTACCTGTACCACCATTTAACCCAGTACTGTACACCCACTACCTGTATCACCATTTGACCCAGTACTGTACACCCACTACCTGTATCACCATTTGACCCAGTACTGTACACCCACTACCTGTACCACCATTTAACCCAGTACTGTACACCCACTACCTGTATCACCATTTAACCCACTACCTGTACCACCATTTAACCCAGTACTGTACACCCACTACCTGTATCACCATTTGACCCAGTACTGTACACCCACTACCTGTACCACCATTTAACCCAGTACTGTACACCCACTACCTGTACCACCATTTAACCCAGTACTGTACACCCACTACCTGTATCACCATTTAACCCACTACCTGTACCACCATCTAACCCAGTACTGTACACCCACTACTTGTATCACCATTTAACCCAGTACTGTACACCCACTACCTGTATCACCATTTGACCAAGTACTGTACACTCACTACCTGTATCACCATTTGACCCAGTACTGTACACTCACTACCTGTATCACCATTTGACCCAGTACTGTACACCCACTACCTGTATCACCATTTGACCCAGTACTGTACACTCACTACCTGTATCACCATTTGACCCAGTACTGTACACTCACTACCTGTATCACCATTTGACCCAGTACTGTACACCCACTACCTGTGTCACCATTTGACCCAGTACTGTACACTCACTACCTGTATCACCATATGACCCAGTACTGTACACTCACTACCTGTATCACCATTTAACCCAGTACTGTACACTCACTACATGTATCACCATTTGACCCAGTACTGTACACTCACTACCTGTATCACCATTTGACCCAGTACTGTACACTCACTACCTGTATCACCATTTAACCCAGTACTGTACACTCACTACCTGTATCACCATTTGACCCAGTACTGTACACCCACTACCTGTATCACCATTTAACCCAGTACTGTACACCCACTACCTGTACCACCATTTAACCCAGTCCTGTACACCCACTACCTGTATCACCATTTAACCCAGTACTGTACACCCACTACCTGTACCACCATTTAACCCAGTACTGTACACCCACTACCTGTATCACCATTTGACCCATTACTGTACACCCACTACCTGTATCACCATTTGACCCAGTACTGTACACCCACTACCTGTACCACCATTTAACCCAGTACTGTACACCCACTACCTATATCACCATTTAACCGACTACCTGTACCACCATTTAACCCAGTACTGTACACCCACTACCTGTATCACCATTTGACCCAGTACTGTACACTCACTACCTGTATCACCATTTAACCCAGTACTGTACACTCACTACCTGTATCACCATTTGACCCAGTACTGTACACCCACTATCTGTACCACCATTTAACCCAGTACTGTACACCCACTACCTGTATCACCATTTAACCCAGTACTGTACACCCACTACCTGTATCAACATTTAACCCAGTACTGTACACCCACTACCTGTATCACCATTTGACCCAGTACTGTACACCCACTACCTGTATCACCATTTGACCAAGTACTGTACACTCACTACCTGTATCACCATTTGACCCAGTACTGTACACTCACTACCTGTATCACCATTTCACCCAGTACTGTACACACATTACCTGTATCACCATTTGACCCAGTACTGTACACTCACTACCTGTATCACCATTTGACCCAGTACTGTACACTCACTACCTGTATTACCATTTGACCCAGTACTGTACACTCACTACCTGTATCACCATTTGACCCAGTACTGTACACCCACTACCTGTATCACCATTTGACCCAGTACTGTACACTCACTACCTGTATCACCATTTGACCCAGTACTGTACACTCACTACCTGTATCACCATTTGACCCAGTACTGTACACTCACTACATGTATCACCATTTGACCCAGTACTGTACACTCACTACCTATATCACCATTTGACCCAGTACTGTACACTCACTACCTGTATCACCATTTAACCCAGTACTGTACACTCACTACCTGTATCACCATTTGACACAGTACTGTACACCCACTACCTGTATCACCATTTAACCCAGTACTGTACACCCACTACCTGTACCACCATTTAACCCAGTCCTGTACACCCACTACCTGTATCACCATTTAACCCAGTACTGTACACCCACTACCTGTACCACCATTTAACCCAGTACTGTACACCCACTACCTGAATCACCATTTGACCCAGTACTGTACACCCACTACCTGTATCACCATTTGACCCAGTACTGTACACCCAGTACCTGTATCACCATTTGACCCAGTACTGTACACTCACTACCTGTATCACCATTTGACCCAGTACTGTACACTCACTAGCTGTATCACCATTTGACCCAGTACTGTACACTCACTACATGTATCACCATTTGACCCAGTACTGTACACTCACTACCTATATCACCATTTGATCCAGTACTGTACACTCACTACCTTGTATCACCATTTAACCCAGTACTGTACACTCACTACCTGTATCACCATTTGACCCAGTACTGTACACCCACTACCTGTATCACCATTTAACCCAGTACTGTACACCCACTACCTGTACCACCATTTAACCCAGTCCTGTACACCCACTACCTGTATCACCATTTAACCCAGTACTGTACACCCACTACCTGTACCACCATTTAACCCAGTACTGTACACCCACTACCTGTATCACCATTTGACCCAGTACTGTACACCCACTACCTGTATCACCATTTGACCCAGTACTGTACACCCACTACCTGTACCACCATTTAACCCAGTACTGTACACCCACTACCTGTATCACCATTTAACCCACTACCTGTACCACCATTTAACCCAGTACTGTACACCCACTACCTGTATCACCATTTGACCCAGTACTGTACACCCACTACCTGTATCACCATTTGACCAAGTACTGTACACTCACTACCTGTATCACCATTTGACCCAGTACTGTACACTCACTACCTGTATCACCATTTCGCCCAGTACTGTACACACATTACCTGTATCACCATTTGACCCAGTACTGTACACTCACTACCTGTATCACCATTTGACCCAGTACTGTACACTCACTACCTGTATCACCATTTGACCCAGTACTGTACACTCACTACCTGTATCACCATTTGACCCAGTACTGTACACCCACTACCTGTATCACCATTTGACCCAGTACTGTACACTCACTACCTGTATCACCATTTGACCCAGTACTGTACACTCACTACCTGTATCACCATTTGACCCAGTACTGTACACTCACTACATGTATCACCATTTGACCCAGTACTGTACACTCACTACCTATATCACCATTTGACCCAGTACTGTACACTCACTACCTGTATCACCATTTAACCCAGTACTGTACACTCACTACCTGTATCACCATTTGACCCAGTACTGTACACCCACTACCTGTATCACCATTTAACCCAGTACTGTACACCCACTACCTGTACCACCATTTAACCCAGTCCTGTACACCCACTACCTGTATCACCATTTAACCCAGTACTGTACACCCACTACCTGTACCACCATTTAACCCAGTACTGTACACCCACTACCTGTATCACCATTTGACCCAGTACTGTACACCCACTACCTGTATCACCATTTGACCCAGTACTGTACACCCAGTACCTGTATCACCATTTGACCCAGTACTGTACACTCACTACCTGTATCACCATTTGACCCAGTACTGTACACTCACTACCTGTATCACCATTTGACCCAGTACTTTACACTCACTACATGTATCACCATTTGACCGAGTACTGTACACTCACTACCTATATCACCATTTGACCCAGTACTGTACACTCACTACCTTGTATCACCATTTAACCCAGTACTGTACACTCACTACCTGTACCACCATTTGACCCAGTAATGTACACCACCTGTATCACCATTTAACCCAGTACTGTACACCCACTACCTGTACCAACATTTAACCCAGTCCTGTACACCCACTACCTGTATCACCATTTAACCCAGTACTGTACACCCACTACCTGTACCACCATTTAACCCATTACTGTACACCCACTACCTGTATCACCATTTGACCCAGTATTGTACACCCACTACCTGTATCACCATTTGACCCAGTACTGTACACCCACTACCTGTACCACCATTTAACCCAGTACTGTACACCCACTACCTGTATCACCATTTAACCCACTACCTGTACCACCATTTAACCCAGTACTGTACACCCACTACCTGTATCACCATTTGACCCAGTACTGTACACCCACTACCTGTACCACCATTTAACCCAGTGCTGTACACCCACTACCTGTACCACCATTTAACCCAGTACTGTACACCCACTACCTGTATCACCATTTAACCCTGTACTGTACACCCACTACCTGTACCACCATTTAACCCAGTACTGTACACCCACTACCTGTATCACCCTTTGACCCAGTACTGTACACCCACTACCTGTATCACCATTTGACCCAGTACTGTACACTCACTACCTGTATCACCATTTGACCCAGTACTGTACACTCACTACCTGTATCACCATTTGACCCAGTACTGTACACTCACTACCTGTATCACCATTTGACCCAGTACTGTACACTCACTACCTGTATCACCATTTGACCCAGTACTGTACGTTCACTACCTGTATCACCATTTGACCCAGTACTGTACACTCACTACCTGTATCACCATTTAACCCAGTACTGTACACTCACTACCTGTATCACCATTTGACCCAGTACTGTACACCCACTAGCTGTATCACCATTTAACCCAGTACTGTACACTCACTACCTGTATCACCATTTGACCCAGTACTGTACACTCACTACCTGTATCACCATTTGACCCAGTACTGTACACTCACTACCTGTATCACCATTTGACCCAGTATTGTACACCCACTACCTGTATCACCATTTGACCCAGTACTGTACACTGGGTACCTGTATCACCATTTGTTTCATAGCATTCCTCAATATACCTACGCAGTGCTATAATTTCTCATCCCGACTGCCTTGCTTTCTTAGGAGATGATGTAGGAATTTGAGCTGCACTCCCATCTTGTATTTAACTGTAATTTTCCGTATTTTAATAGTGTACCATCCGAGATAATTATACCATTAACAGACTTAGCGGAGTGTCGACCAGTAGGTGGTAGAAGCGACATGGCTATCCTGGTATTACGTCTCACAGAATCCACGGTACGGGGAACTGGAAATTGGCAAGTCAGCTCCCTCATCATTCTCCTATTACTCCGAGTTTACAGTTTATCGAGGGGTTTAAATCAGCAATGACCTGGGTGCTTCATGGTGTTTTAGTACAGTGACTTCTGTACTTATGTACGGATTCCTCACTCTATCTTTAACATAAAATTGTTCTCCACATTAGCTTTGTGGTTGACATTTGCTCTCCATATTCCTAATACCACATAATACCACAAGAACAGTCAACTTGAGTTGTTCTGAAACAACAAAAACAACAACATGAACTGTACAAATCTAGCCTGGTTTTCCGTTCATTAACAAATATGCAAGTGGCTGGGCTAATGCAATGAAACCTTTATTTACGTTTTATTTAAGCTAATTCATGGCATCTACGTTTAACGGTATATGTTTCACATGTTACCTCCCTAGCTTCCTTATATCTCATACCGTAGCCAGTATCTAACCTCTGTATTACTATGGCGTTCCTTAGTGTAAAGTTTGTTGTTGTTGTTGTTGTTCCCCAAGCTGCCTGGCCGAACAGCCCCAAGGCTCCGAGCAAGGCCAAGGCCATAACTGAGTGCCCCCACAGAACCCTCACTGCCGACCACAATAAAGCCTCGGTGACCGAAGCCACTCCATGGCGGGGAGCTGAGGAGGGTGCGGAAACGCCCGGGAAACCAAAGCCCCACCCAGGGCCCTGTGCCCCTCAGCAATTATGAAGAGAAAGTTGAGGGGCAGAGGAAAAATGTGACGCTTTGGCTTCCAATCTTGGTAGATTGGGAGGTCAATCCACGGAAGAGACGCCATCACTGAGATCTATAAAATATATAAGTAAAAGGAACAGTCAGAGTAAGCTATGGGTATGGCAGAGATCGCTCAGTTCTCACTCTGACAGACCAGCCCATCAGCATATCAGTTTAAGGGGGTTGACCTGCTTTTGTTATCTCTCTGGGTTATATCCATTCGACGTTTATCCATATGCAGGTGTCTATTTATACCTGGAGAGTGATAACAAGCCACCATAGTTTGTATAATGTGTTAGACAGCTTGTTAAATTTGTACATTTATTTATAGAAAAATATTTCTCCATAAAACTTTGGCTCGCTATCACTCGCCAAGATAATAATCGACACCTGGATGGGGAATGTCTTGAAACAGTAGGCTGAATGGGGCCGAATGGATATAACCAAGAAAGATAAAACAAAGGAGGTCACCCCCCTTCATGTTCTTATATTTATTACTACTCCTCGATATGTTTGGCCAAAGTACCACATGGTATACGGTATATACCTGCTTCGTTGTTGTCAGGTTTGGCCAAAGTAACACGTGGTATACGGTATATACCTGCTTCGTTGTTGTCAGGTTTGGCCAAAGTACCACATGGTATACGGTATATACCTGCTTCGTTGTTGTCAGGTTTGGCCAAAGTACCACATGGTATACGGTATATACCTGCTTCGTTGTTGTCAGGTTTGGCCAAAGTACCACATGGTATACGGTATATACCTGCTTCGTTGTTGTCAGGTTTGGCCAAAGTACCACATGGTATACGGTATATACCTGCTTCGTTGTTGTCAGGTTTGGCCAAAGTAACACATGGTATACGGTATATACCTGCTTCGTTGTTGTCAGGTTTGGCCAAAGTACCACATGGTATACGGTATATACCTGCTTCGTTGTTGTCAGGTTTGGCCAAAGTACCACATGGTATACGGTATATACCTGCTTCGTTGTTGTCAGGTTTGGCCAAAGTAACACATGGTATACGGTATATACCTGCTTCGTTGTTGTCAGGTTTGGCCAAAGTACCACATGGTATACGGTATATACCTGCTTCGTTGTTGTCAGGTTTGGCCAAAGTACCACATGGTATACGGTATATACCTGCTTCGTTGTTGTCAGGTTTGGCCAAAGTAACACATGGTATACGGTATATACCTGCTTCGTTGTTGTCAGGTTTGGCCAAAGTACCACATGGTATACGGTATATACCTGCTTCGTTGTTGTCAGGTTTGGCCAAAGTAACACATGGTATACGGTATATACCTGCTTCGTTGTTGTCAGGTTTGGCCAAAGTACCACATGGTATACGGTATATACCTGCTTCGTTGTTGTCAGGTTTGGCCAAAGTACCACATGGTATACGGTATATACCTGCTTCGTTGTTGTCAGGTTTGGCCAAAGTACCACATGGTATACGGTATATACCTGCTTCGTTGTTGTCAGGTTTGGCCAAAGTACCACATGGTATACGGTATATACCTGCTTCGTTGTTGTCAGGTTTCTCTGTATTAGCTTTATTACAACGTTACCAATCATGACATTGCCTGTTCTAAATACTTCGATTCCTGCTTCTTACATTATATTCGTAATATTGTGTGCAACATTTGACTTGGGCAGAATATTATTGTTAGTTTGTTTGGCTATTCTTTTCGATAATTTCTAACGTGAATGCTAAGTGTTCCTTCTTGTCTTTGAATATAAGATATGGAGGTTATTGTTTAAATCAGTAAAGCCATTATATATATAGTCTTGTTCATCTTGCATACTGTATATTACTCCGAGTACATTTTCAAAGTGCGAATGTAAAAGCCTCTCACAATTCCTTGTTTGGGTCTATTATCAGTTGATGATGAATAAGTGTTTTTGGGTCCTTACTCTTCTGCTGTGTTTTTACCCAACAATATAATAGCATCATGAGAACTAATTATATGAATTAACTTCCTCACAGTCTTATATTATTCACAGAACTACGTATAAATTATACGGTTTAGGATAATTAGCCAAAGCTTATGAAGTCTAGTGAAAATTATAAGCTGAAGGTGTAGCCTACAGGGAGGGGTGAAAGGAAAATGTTTGAAGATACAAGGGACCTGGTATATATACTATATATATACAGAATAATGGAGAGAGAGAAAGAGAGAGAGAGAGAGAGAGAGAGAGAGAGAGAGAGAGAGAGAGAGAGAGAGAGAGAGAGAGAGAGAGATAATTACAAAGGAGTACAAAGGAAGTCAAGCAACAACAGGTCTAGTGACCCCTCGAGGTTGTTTGCCCTTTAAATCACTGCTGTTCAAAGTGTCAAACAGTGGTTCAAAGTGGGTAAGGAACAATTGGAAAGGGAAGCACTGCCTTAAGACCAATGTCCTTGGCAGGGTTACGAGATGTTAGTTGGGAACAATTTGGGTTAAAAACATAACACAGCTACAAATGATCCTCGAGGTATCTGAGAAAAAAGTAATTCATTTACAAATGCAATCACTCGCGGGTTTAACCCTCAACTTGAGGCGACCGACATGTGATGGGAGAGAGAATATTGGCCACTCCGGCGGCACCTGTCATATGACGGGTGCCATTTTGAGGTAATTATGAGCGATGAGAGAGAGACCGAGCGTTGGAGAGACAATAGGCGGCCTTCAACCGCTCGCCACGGCGCCGCGGCCTATTCTGAGACTGCACTCAGACCTCGTTCTGTCACACACCCTCCCTCGCACACGAAAAAAATGCCAAAATCCCCTATTTTTACCGATTTTCCCATTCGGTTACACGATCGTTGCAAGATAACCAGATATCATACAGGGATGATCCAGATCTCATTGGAATGCTCTATCTTTGCACTTTCACGTATATATTGTGACGCATGTCCAGTGTGAGCATGCTGTACAGAACGCCTAGTCATGCCCCACTCTCGCTAGGATCGTCAGGGCAGGAACTTTGGCTGTAGTCTATGTAGAGTTTCCTAACTTAGTTCATGTGAGCCGTTGTACTATAAGTAATATGAATATGTATTTTGTTTTCATCTGAGTCAACGAGTTCTATTTTATATCATTAGTTATAAGTATTGTGTGTAAAACTTATTTGTAATGATGGGAGAAGCGGCAGCCACAGTTGGGGGTCAGTGGGTGCGCCATGCGGGAGGTGGGCCTAACTCACTAGCACTCCCCCCCCTCCCCCCTCCCCTCAGTGCTAGGAAAGCCTTTGTCTATCCCAGAGGAGAGAGAGAAATTACGTAATGATTGTCAGTGGGCGGTCCTTAGTAGTTCACGTTGGGCTCACTAGAGGGCCGAGTATAAAAAGGGAAGTCTAGCCATTTTTTGATCAGAACTCATTAGGCAGAGCGACTTCTCATTTCCCTTGCTAACTATATATATTCTTCTGACTGATGTGAACTTTCTCTACTACCTTACATTCTTATCTCCTCTTTTCCCTACCCTTTTTAACTTCCATGCTCCCATTGGTGCAGAGCTAGTCAGCCAACGTATTATCGCTTGAGTTCTCATGAGATACATGCCTATTAGATAGCCTATTTTGGAAGGGTTAACTTAGAATAGGATTGATTTATGTTTGTTGCACTTGTATATGCATTTCCCTGTGTGTTAATATTATTATTCCTGTTTTCTGCTAGTCTAGGTAATGCTAGACTGGGGTAAGGCTTTTCTGTGTTACGAGTTGTTGTCTGATGCAGTGGTTAAGCGATAAACCTGCATACTCGTTTCGGTTCAGTGAAGCCTAGGTTGTCTTCGCGGCTGACTGTGTTGAGTTAATAATTTACAGTGCGTGAGGGCAAGAGCCTAACCACCCTGTATTTTATTAACAGCTTGTTTTTACTTTGTCAAGGAGCCGGGAGAAAACCAGATACAAGGGATCTGGATTTCTCAAAGTGCACTTGTTAGTGTTAACGTAATACTTTAAACAGTTGTGAGGACTTCGCTAGGCTACGAGCCGTTTTTGCTCAGTCACTGCTACCTTTTGCCCACAGTACCCCAGCTAGACTTTACTCGATTAGTAGATACAGAATAGTATTGAAGCTTTCCTTATGTATGATATTGTTTATGCACTATTGATTTCATGTGTTGCAAGCTTGGCTACTTTAGTGATTAGTGGCCCACGAGCACAATCCGAGTAGGCTATTGCCGTTGCATTTGCAGAGTACTTCTTTTTAATGTTTGCCATTTACTATTGCATATTCTTTTAATTATTCTTATGCCAATTTAAACCTTTAATAGTATTTAACTGCCAGTGTTTTTGCTTATTGAATTACTGTTCAAAATCCGATACGTACTTCTTACGAGCATCCGAGAAGCATCTAACTTTTTTCAGAAGATTCCTTGCTCGATGCTTAACCCGGCAAGCGCAATAGGCCTCACGGAAGGCTTCCTATAGGGAACGCGATAGGCCTCACGGAAGCAGGATTTTTAAAGGCGTACCAAAACGGCGCCAAGCTGTCTGGGGAGTCACAAATTGCGCCACGTTTAGTGCGACATGGTACCTCTCGATGGCACCCACAACCACCCGCCGCACGCACCCCACACAGTCTACACACGCAGTACGCTCTCAGTCACCATGGAGCCTACACGCTCCCCTGACTCGCTCCCTGTTGACTCGCCCAACCCTGTTGCTGGCGGTGTTAGTGCTCGTGGCAGGACACGAATACGTGCCAGGGACCCCTCCTACGTATATACTTCTGAGGATGATGAGCCAGTGCAGCCAAGAAGACCTACACGTGCTGGGAGAGGCACGACACGTGGTGGGAGAGGCACGACACGTGCACCAAGCACGACGAGTGCGAAGAGGTCATTGTCCTCAGCATTTGCTCTGACAACTGCTACCACAACAACTACTGCCTCTACTGTTGTGGCAACGACGCCCACGGCGCCCACCACCACAGGAAGTACAAGTGGCCGTCCTGGGGATGCAGGAGCATCGGGGGTAGTTGGCAAGAAGGGTAAGGGTAAAGGACACCCTTATCAGTTCAAGAGGAGTAAGGTGACACCTCCCGCCTCTACCACCCCCGCGTTGCCACCACCACCACCACCCACCACGGCCGCCCCTGTCTCACTACCCACCACGGCCGCCCCTGCACCACTGCCCACCACGGCCGCCCCTGCACCACCGCCCACGCACGCCCCTGCTCCACCACCCACGCCCACCCATGCCCCTGCTGCTGTTGGAGGGCCTCGTAGAGTTTTGGCAGCCGGTCTAACGCCATCCAAGTTTGACGCCCTCCTCTTCCCTCCTGACTCCTCTGACGACGACGCTGCAGAAGGGGAAGCCTTCGATCCCAGGAACTATGGCTGGGGTGGTGATAGTGGGAGCGAGTCTGAGGAGGATCAAGACCAATATGAGGGAGGTGCAGAGGATTCGGAAGACGACGATGTACTTCTGCACCGTGACCATGACCAAGACCTGTCTGACGACGAAGGCGCAGACGACGTGGCTGACGGAGGGGCTGATCCTGATCCCCCACGGGCGTATAATTTTGCCTGGTCTGAAGGGTCCCATTTCCAACCAGATTTGCACCAGTTCAATGCCAATCTGGCTGGTTCAACAGCAGACTGGCCCTGCAATGACCAGTCCACGGAATCTGATTTCTTCTGTGCATTTTTTGACCAGGAGGTATTATCTCATCTCGTTTCCCAAACCAATGGCTATTTTACCTGGGTGAGGGAAAGAATTGATATGATATCTCCTAGAGCAAGAATTCGTGCATGGGTTGATACGACTGTCCCTGAGCTCCTTGTGTTCTTTGCGTTGTTGCTAATCATGCCTCTCTGCAGGAAGCATGTAATGGAGCATTATTGGAAGCACGACCCAATCATCAACACCCCAATTTTCCGGAAATATATGGCTCGTGATAGATTTTTCTTGCTTCTGCGATTTTTGCACTTCGCAGACAATAATAATCCAAACCGAGCTGATAGAATATGGAAAGTTCGGGATGTGTTGACCATGTTGTTGCAAAGGTACAGGAGATTCTTCTACCCCTTTGCCAACCTGGTGATTGATGAGTCGCTCGTGCTTTTCAAAGGACGCCTGGTGTTCAAGCAGTACATCCCCTTGAAGAGACACAGGTTCGGGATCAAGATCTTTGTGTTGTGCGATTGTGAAAGTGGAATAGTGCTCGACATGATCGTATACACCGGCACTGATGTAGACATTCCAAAAGTCGGTGGCAACGACCCATTGGGCATGTCAGGGCACATTGTGAAAAAGATGCTGGAGCCCTACCTGAACAAGGGGCACACGTTGTACACCGACAATTGGTATACAAGTCCTGCACTCTGCCAGTTCCTCCATGACCACAAAACGGGGGCATGTGGGACTGTCAGAACTAACAGGAAGTTCATGCCTAAGTTCCAAGGCAATCGCATAGAACTGGACAACCCCTCCCACAGTGACACCGCTTCTGATGACGACTTGGCAGAGGAACAAAGGCGCCGCAGACTGGACAGACCAAGAAGAAAGAAGAAAGAGCACTACAAGCAGCTGGAGAAGTCTGGGAAAGTTCTGGCGGTAAAGTGGCTCGATAAGCGACCAGTTCACCTGCTTTCGACTGTCCATACAGGTGCCCAAGTGGACTCTGGTAAATTCCACTACCGTACCAAGAAGTCTATCCAGAAACCTGATATGGTGGTGGATTACACCAAGTACATGCGCCTTGTGGACAAGTCTGATTGCCAGCTTGCAGGCGTTGAGTGCCTACGAAAAACAGTGAAGTGGTATCACAAGCTTTTCCTTCACTTTGTTGACATTACGATGCTCAACGCTTACAACATGTGGCTTGTAAAAAAAGACATGGCCCCGAACAAAAAACTCAAGTTCAGGGAGTTCATATACAACGTCGCCTACCAACTCCTACAAAAACACCAACCAGTCTCCGGTCACAGGGGTCGCCGTGCAGTCAACCTCCCAGACAGAGTCATTGATGGATATGACAAACACTACCCTATCCACACCGAGCTATCTGGCACCCGGAGGCTGCAAGTACAGTGCCAGGTCTGTGCCCACTCCACCAGAAAGCCACAAAGAAGAAGCCGAGTCACATCAATGTGCAAGGAATGCAACGTTGGGTTGTGTTTGGGCGAGTGCTTCAGGGACTACCACTCACTCAAGTACTACTAGGAGTGGTACCTGTGTCACCCTATCTCAGCCAAACTCCTGCCCCGCCCACCTACCTCACTACCTACCTCACTACCTACCTGCCCGTACCTGACCTGCCCGTACCTGACCAACGTGATCTCAAAACACCTGCCTGCCTACCTACTTGCCCGTACCTGACCAACGTGATAATATTATCATAACATGTACAAATTATAGTTGTAGGATAAGTTCATATGTTTTGGTATATACTGTATATATATATATTATATATATATTATATATATATATATATATATATATATATATATATATATATATATATATATATATATATATATATATATATACACAGTACATTATTGTATACAGTATACTGTATATATAAGCAATATTTTCATTTATTATTTCAGTTTAATTCATTAGCCAGGCAATATTTTGTTTTATTTATATATATACCTATGTAATATTATACTTATGTACTAACCTTTTGTAACAACCTTTTGTAATAATAAAACAAACAAAAAAACAAACAAAAAAACAAATAAATTAACACAAAAAAACATACTTACGCTCTGCTATTCATCAAAGTTTTCGACTTTATGAATAGCAGGGCGTAAGTATGTAAAAAAAAAAAAATTTCAAGTGATATAAACACTCCAAAAACATCCCCATAACCTCTCTGGTTTCGAACCCCCATCTCTAGGCCTACGTCTCTAGGCCTACATCTCACTCAGTCCATCACTCTAACCACTAGACCATGACTGTTCACACTATACTGACAGCGATTAGTGCGTACGTATTTTCGGGCAGACGAATGCTTGACAACAAAAAATATATATATACCCTCGATACACTTGTGTATATCGAAGTATTTAGTATGTATAATACTTTTACATAACCTAACATATTCTATCATTACGAACAAACAGTAAAGAAATTTACAAGTAAATAAATAACCTTTCATCCATGAGTTGCAAGCAAATAGTGCGTAAAAATTGTGTAATGAGATATCGGGTTACTCTAACATACTGCGCCATCCAAGAAGTCTTATCGTTGTTTACAATATAGCAACGACAACACAAAGTGTCTATAAGGTCTAAATTTGTGCATACACCCACGCTAATCTCATCTACTTACTGTAATCTGACCCCTTTTCTCTCCCGCGCCACCCACCTTTCTCAATACACCACTCTTATTTCGCCTATTATTCGTCCGTATGCCTCTCTGCGCTTCATTTATCAGTGTATATTATTCACATGGGCTGCCTTACTCATGAATATGAACAGGTGAAACCATTAAGGTGCTTTTTAGGCGAGATATAGAGCGTTGCTTCTCATCAATCGCACGTTCTTGCCTCCACCCTCTCTCTCTCTCCTCCCGCCTGACTCACTCACACACACTCGCTCGGGGATGTCGTGCCTATCAGCCCATTTTTTTCAACTTGCAGCCACCGTAACTCCACACCCACATTTTTTTAGGGTGGATATATATATATTGGCGGATGAGGCTGCTTATTTCCAAGACATTGAGGTACTTTTTTTTAAATTCTGTGAGATCGAATATTTTGGCAGAAATGCACAAATAACTACCCTAGCTCCTACTGCTATTTAGCGCTTATCAGGTTAAGGACTATTAATTAACGTAACGTAATAGTGCCGATCCGAAGTAGAGGGTGGAGGACTTCTTAAGTTCTTAGTCAAGGGTGGATTACTTCGGCTTCGGCCAACACTATTCTTTGGTGTTGTTGTTTCTTACTTCTTTGTTTGATTGTTGACCAGACTAGAGAATTCCTGTCTCTTTATTAGTCTGTTGTTGAACACTAGTACCGAGTTCTTGTATACCCCGTTATAGCAGATTGAACTCTGGAGGGTATTGGTGTTTTTTGTTCGGCTGGCAGTACTCAGGGGTTGGGATTGTGTGTTTCCGTTGTGGCAGCGAGCCGTATTCGAGTCCTGATTGAGAGCCCTTGTGTACCCGAGTGCCAGGTCGTAACAAATGGCGACCTTGTTTAGGATTTTGTGAACAGTATACATTTTTGCAGAGTTGTACAACATTTGTTTGTTTGTATTTTAGCGTGCATATTGAAGAATATTTTTTTTTGTATGGCAATTAGTAAAGCATTTAAGAGACTCCAGTTAATTTAGTAATTAGTGCTTGCATAGGAAGTTTAACACTTTTGTCTCGAGAATTTTTTTGTGGACTTCAGTATGTCGTGCATTAGCACTGACGATGAGCGAGAGATGCCATTTGAAGGTGTGCCGTTAGTAACCAGTGAGGAGGATGCTAGAGTTTTTGTGAGTAAGCGGTACCACGTGACGGAGGAGAGGCTGACTGGGGTGGATGTTTGTGGCTTGCACCTGATAGCCAAGGTTTTGGGCATTTCCAATGTAGTAGGGATGTCCAAGGGGGAGCTGATTTCCTGGGTGTTGCGTGGGCGACATGGGGTTTCGGAGGAGAGGGCGTTTGGGGGGGTTCCTCCCAAGATCCCCTCTCACTCGACTCCCACAGTGCCGTCCACTCAGTTACCGGAGGTTAGCACTCTCCCACAGAGGGATGAGAATTGGCAGATTGGAGTGCCCTCGGGTGGTGCACATGGTGGTTCCCCAGTTTTTGCCCCCCCTCCTTCAGTAGTGGCAGCTCCCTCTTCCTGCCTGTCTCCAGATATGGTATTTAGACTTGAGCTTGCTAAGATTGAGGCTAGGAAGCAGGAGATTGAGGCTAGGAAGCAGGAGGATGAGACCAGGAGGCAGGAGAATGAGACCAGGAGGCAGGAGGATGAGACGAGGAGGCATGAGATTGAGGTTAGGAGGCATGAGGCTGAGCTTAGGTACGACTCGGAGAAATATTGTGCTAAATTAGATTTAGATAAGTCTCGTGCAGAGTCGACAGGGACTTGGATGGGCCGTGAGGGCCAAGTAAGAGAACAGTCCTTGGCCCAATTAGTCAAATTGGTGCCGGTATTTAGTGAAACTGAAGTCACAGAATGTTTTAATCGTTTTGAGAAGAAATGTAGGGAGCATAATTGGCCTGAAGAGAAGTGGGCAGCTCTAGTTTCCTCAAGACTTACGGGTAAGGGTCTGAAGGCTTATGATGCACTGCCTTTAGAGTCTTGCATTGACTACCCAGAATTGAAGAGAACTGTCCTACGGGCATACGAGTTGCAACCGGAAACATATCGATTGAAGTTTCGGGGTGTTACAAAGACTAGGGAGGCGACCTTTCTTGAACATGCCCGGGACTTAAAAGATGCACTTAAAAACTGGACACGTTCTGAGAAAGCTGAGACGGCCGAACAGTTGACTGAGCTGTTTCTGCTCGAGCAGTTTTATAAGTGTACTGGTGCAGAAATGACTTTAACTATTAAAGAAAAGAACCCAAAAACTCTACAGGAGGCAGCTGAGATGGCTGACCTCCGGCTATCACTAATTCGTGGGTGCGGGTCTGCCCAGCGTAGTGAGGCAGGTAACAAGGGGCGTGACGTCCCACCCCCCCGAGTTAGTGATATACCTTATGCAAACAAGTACAAGAGCCATGATACCAAGACTGACCACAAGACTAGCACCGTCCCATTTAAGAAGGGGCCGGGCCCTTCCCAGTACCAAGGGAAGCCCAAAGGGGAGTTGGAGTGTTATCATTGTCATAAAAAGGGGCACTTTGCAAGAGTCTGTCCTAGCAAACCACCTACAGCAGCTGTGTCTTTGGCCTGCAACATTGGTGTGTCTCCGAAGTCATCTGAGTTTGCCTGGGGCAGTTCGTCAGAGGCTGAGGCACAGCCAATGCAGAAGCACCTGGGAGGCTCGAACCCTGCTCAGGGTGTTTTTTGCGACCATAGAGGGCGGGGTTGCGTGATGTGGGCGGGGCGCAAGCATGGAGTAGAGGTCTTGCGTGATACAGGTGCTTCCCAGACTCTGATGAAAAACTTGACTGGCTACCCTATAAACGCGGCTCGGGTGGTAGTGGTGCAGGGTATTAATGCAACTCGGTCACACCCGCTGGTGCGGTTGGAGTTGGAGGTGGATGGTGTGGCACGTGAATTGGATGTCGGGATTGTGGAGAAACTGCCAGTGGAGGGCGTCGACCTTCTTCTCGGCAACGACTTTGCAATGCCCGCTTCTGAGGTTCTACCCTTAGTCGTTGCCGAGAGGCCGGCCGACGTGAGTAGGGAAGAGCAAGAGTGGGTCGAGCGGTGCCAGACACAACCCATGGCGTGTGTTGTCACCCGAGCTCTGGCAGCTAAAGTGTCACAGCCTAGTCCTCCGTCTTCAGACCAGCGGAGGAACGATCAACAGGAGGAGGCTAAAGCTGGAGTTGGTTTTAAGAGTTTTGACTCGGCGGCTCTCCTGGGTGATTCAGTATTAGCACCATTACTTAATTCTGGAGTAGCCCCTGGGCCTGTCATCGAGACTGACGAGGCTGGGCATGACGAGTCTCCACGACAGCAACGTTATGTACATCGAGAGAGACAGAGGGAGCAGCCCAGTATCGGGGAAGGTCATGCATTGCTCCGGGAGCAGTTAGATCGCTTGGCACCCTCAGATATACGTCGGTTGCAACTAGAGGACCCTGAGCTCCAAACGTGTGCTAATGGAGCTGTAGAGCTCGACGAGGACGGCGATGCACAGCCAGGAGATTTTTTTTATTTAGAAGGCATCCTTTATAGGCGTTTTCAAGACCCTAAACGTAGTTGGCAAAAGGGGTCCGGAGTAGTGGACCAGTTGGTGGTGCCACGGGAGTGCAGGGATAGCCTACTGAGGTTGGCGCATGACACACCACTGGCAGGACATCTAGGGGTGAGAAAAACAGTGGCGGCTTTGGGGAAATTGTTTTGGTGGCCGGGGATGAAGTCTCATGTGCAGTCATGGATAAACTCCTGTGATATTTGTCAACGTGTCGGGAAACCGAACCAAGTTATTCCTAAGGCTCCGTTACACCCTATTCCTGTGATTGGGCCACCCTTTAGTAAAATTATTGTTGACATGGTTGGTCCACTCCCTCCCACTAAGGCGGGAAATACATTTTTGTTAACCATAATGGATGTTGCCACTAGATACCCCGATGCATACCCTATGAAAAATGGAATGGCTAAGACGGTAGTCAGTAACTTGTTGTGGTACTTCTCAAGGTACGGGTACCCGGAGGAGATTCAGTCTGATCAGGGATCTAATTTCACCTCCAACATGTTCAAGCAAACAATGCAACAGCATGGGATACGAGCAGTAGTATCGTCAGCGTATCACCCTGAGAGTCAAGGGGTGCTTGAGCGGTGGCATGCTACACTTAAAAGCATGCTCAGGTGTTATTGTGCTGACAACGGTATGGATTGGGATCTTGGATTGCCTTATGTGCTGTTTGCTGCTCGGGAGGTACCTGGTGAGAGCCTGGGATTTAGTCCAAACGAGCTGATTTTTGGACACCGTGTCAGGGGCCCCCTTAACATGCTGAAAGAAATTTGGGAGGGGACTGTGCAGCCTTGTCCATTATTAAAGTATGTGCTTGAAAGCCGTGAGCGCATGCTTAAGAGTCTGGAGATGGCAGGTAGAAATTTGACAGAATCACAAGCTTTGATGAAGGACAGGTATGATCGCAAAGTGAGGCTCCGGAAGTTCACTGTAGGACAAGAGGTATTAATTTTGTTGCCTTTGGTTGGTAACCCCCTCTCTGCGAAGTACACTGGACCTTATAAAATTGTAGAACAAATTTCAGACTTAGATTACCTTGTTGCCACTCCAGACAGGAGGAAAAAGAACCAGTTATGTCACGTGAACCTTATTAAAGAGTATGTGAGGCGCCCCTCTGAGCCTCTCACTGTCCCTGTGTTGGCTTGTTGCGGCCGTGGTGGAGAAGGAGTGGGGGACAGTCAAGCTTCAGAGGAGGATAGCTGGGATCAACATGTTTCAGCGGATCAGTGGGCGGGGAACTCGAGCCTAAGGGCTGACGAGGCTATAGCTCATTTGCCTGAGCCGCAGTTTGATGCTATCCGTCAGTTGTTCGGTTCATACCCCACTGTATTTGCTGAACACCCAGGCCTCACTACTCAGGCTATGCATGATGTTGACGTGGGGGACCATCTACCCTTTAAGTCAATCCCGTACCGTGTGCCCCCCATAAAACTACCAGCTCTGAGGGATGAGTTGGAGTATATGCTCGGTAGAGGGTTGATAGAGAAAGGCACAGTTAAGTGGACTTCCCCTGTAACACTGCAGCCTAAGCCAGATGGCAAGGTACGCTTTTGTATTGATTTCCGTAGGTTAAACGGTTTGACTCCAACTAACCCATATCCTCTTCCTCGGGTTGATGATAGTGTTGACAAAATTGGTAATGCTCGTTTTTTGTCTAAAGTAGATTTAGTAAAAGGTTACTGGCAAGTACCTTTGTCCGAGCGTGCTAAAGAGGTATGTGGTTTTGTTGTGGACGGGAGTACCTACCGGTGCAATGTTATGCCTTACGGACTTAAGAATGCACCAGCAACGTTTCAGAACCTGATGAATGAAATTGTAAAGGACATTCCAAATTGCACCGTATATTTGGACGATGTAATCATTTATGATGACGACTTTGAGAGCCATTGTGAGCACCTTGAGACCTTGTTCCGGAAACTTAGTGAAGCAGGTCTGGTAGTAAATTTGGCAAAGTGTGACTTCGTAAAAGCCACTGTGCAGTACCTTGGGTTTGTAGTGGGAAGGGGACAGGTGTGCCCTCCTCAGAACAAGGTACAGGCTATCAATAAATTTCCGCACCCAACAACTAAGAAGCAGATTATGAGATTCTTGGGTATGATAGGCTACTACAGACGCTTCATAAAAGGTTACTCAACAGTGTTGGCACCTCTCACAGATTTGTTATCTAAAGACAAAAAGTTTTTGTGGGCACCTAAGTTTGAAAAGGCTTTCACTTTGGTGAAACATTTGCTATGTACTCACCCGATACTCAGGGCCCCAGACTTTAACAGGCCTTTTCAGCTGGCAACAGATGCTAGTGGTATAGGGGCTGGTGCCGTCTTGCTACAGACAGACAATGAAGGTGTGGAACACCCAGTAAGTTTCTTTTCTAAGAAGTTCAATGCTGCACAAAAGAACTATTCTACAATAGAAAAGGAATTACTGGCGATTGTGCTGTCGCTCAGGCACTTCGAGGTGTATGTTCCAGCCTATGGCCCAGTCGTGGTTATCTACACTGATCATCACCCTTTGAGATTCCTGAATCAATTTCACAATCGCAATATGAGACTGACCAGGTGGTCTTTGATGTTGCAGGAGTATAACCTGGACATCCGTCATATTGCTGGATGTGACAATGTGATCGCGGATTGTTTATCAAGGGTGGATGATCAGTCGTAGGCTATCACAGGTGTGTGGGTTTGAGTGGAGGAAAATAGGCTGCCCTTATAGTGCAGCCGGGAAAAAACATATTAAAATATAAAAATCATATAAAAAACTCTTTCTTTTGATATAGGTAATCGTATAAGTTTGTCATAGCCTATAGAGTTTGAGTAGTCCACGAACTATCAAACGGCTGAGCTGCTGTAAGCTCGCTCTGGGAGCATGATATTGTGTCTTTTTGCTATTGTTGGGAGGAGTTATAAAATGTGAATTTTTGGTTAATAATAAGATGTGTTTTGGTGATAAACTCAGCTTTGTTTTAGTGCCATGCGGTCGCTGGGCGTGAGGGGCTTGATGGGGTTCTGTGTTTGTCAGATTTTAGCTCAGGGTTGAGCAAGTAAAATCTTGGGGGAGGTGTGACGCATGTCCAGTGTGAGCATGCTGTACAGAACGCCTAGTCATGCCCCACTCTCGCTAGGATCGTCAGGGCAGGAACTTTGGCTGTAGTCTATGTAGAGTTTCCTAACTTAGTTCATGTGAGCCGTTGTACTATAAGTAATATGAAT
The DNA here is from genome assembly GCA_032716605.1 of Paralithodes platypus. Taxonomy (NCBI): domain Eukaryota; kingdom Metazoa; phylum Arthropoda; class Malacostraca; order Decapoda; family Lithodidae; genus Paralithodes; species Paralithodes platypus. The sequence continues at coordinate 33,288,673 of CM064489.1, read as the reverse complement.
ATGTATTTTGTTTTCATCTGAGTCAACGAGTTCTATTTTATATCATTAGTTATAAGTATTGTGTGTAAAACTTATTTGTAATGATGGGAGAAGCGGCAGCCACAGTTGGGCGTCAGTGGGTGCGCCATGCGGGAGGTGGGCCTAACTCACTAGCACTCCCCCCCCTCCCCCCTCCCCTCAGTGCTAGGAAAGCCTTTGTCTATCCCAGAGGAGAGAGATAAATTACGTAATGATTGTCAGTGGGCGGTCCTTAGTAGTTCACGTTGGGCTCACTAGAGGGCCGAGTATAAAAAGGGAAGTCTAGCCATGTTTTGATCAGAACTCATTAGGCAGAGCGACTTCTCATTTCCCTTGCTAACTATATATATTCTTCTGACTGATGTGAACTTTCTCTACTACCTTACATTCTTATCTCCTCTTTTCCCTACCCTTTTTAACTTCCATGGTCCCGTTGGTGCAGAGCTAGTCAGCCAACGTATTATCGCTTGAGTTCTCATGAGATACATGCCTATTAGATAGCCTATTTTGGAAGGGTTAACTTAGAATAGGATTGATTTATGTTTGTTGCACTTGTATATGCATTTCCCTGTGTGTTATTATTATTATTCCTGTTTTCTGCTAGTCTAGGTAATGCTAGACTGGGGTAAGGCTTTTCTGTGTTACGAGTTGTTGTCTGATGCAGTGGTTAAGCGATAAACCTGCATACTCGTTTCGGTTCAGTGAAGCCTAGGTTGTCTTCGCGGCTGACTGTGTTGAGTTAATAATTTACAGTGCGTGAGGGCAAGAGCCTAACCACCCTGTATTTTATTAACAGCTTGATTTTACTTTGTCAAGGAGCCGGGAGAAAACCAGATACAAGGGATCTGGATTTCTCAAAGTGCACTTGTTAGTGTTAACGTAATACTTTAAACAGTTGTGAGGACTTCGCTAGGCTACGAGCCGTTTTTGCTCAGTCACTGCTACCTTTTGCCCACAGTACCCCAGCTAGACTTTACTCGATTAGTAGATACAGAATAGTATTGAAGCTTTCCTTATGTATGATATTGTTTATGCACTATTGATTTCATGTGTTGCAAGCTTGGCTACTTTAGTGATTAGTGGCCCACGAGCACAATCCGAGTAGGCTATTGCCGTTGCATTTGCGGAGTACTTCTTTTTAATGTTTGCCATTTACTATTGCATATTCTTTTAATTATTCTTATGCCAATTTAAACCTTTAATAGTATTTAACTGCCAGTGTTTTTGCTTATTGAATTACTGTTCAAAATCCGATACGTACTTCTTACGAGCATCCGAGAAGCATCTAACTTTTTTCAGAAGATTCCTTGCTCGATGCTTAAGGACTATTAATTAACGTAACGTAATAGTGCCGATCCGAAGTAGAGGGTGGAGGACTTCTTAAGTTCTTAGTCAAGGGTGGATTACTTCGGCTTCGGCCAACACTATTCTTTGGTGTTGTTGTTTCTTACTTCATTGTTTGATTGTTGACCAGACTAGATAATTCCTGTCTCTTTATTAGTCTGTTGTTGAACACTAGTACCGAGTTCTTGTATACCCCGTTATAGCAGATTGAACTCTGGAGGGTATTGGTGTTTTTTGTTCGGCTGGCAGTACTCAGGGGTTGGGATCGTGTGTTTCCGTTGTGGCAGCGAGCCGTATTCGAGTCCTGATTGAGAGCCCTTGTGTACCCGAGTGCCAGGTCGTAACAATATAATTGTATTACGCTCTGGTTCTTGCTTGTGCATAAAAAAGAGCATGGAATGAAGGTCATTTTCGGTAAATACAGCCGCATGGTGCTATGGTGATACCCCACTCACTTGTAGGGAGTTAAGGTAAGGTGCTTGTCTAAGTGATGTTTAAAGGAATCAAGGTACTGCAGTCTATAACATCTCGAGGAAGCCCATTCCACAAGTTCACAACTCGATTGAAGAAGAAATTTCTAGACTCGAGCGAGTTTGAAAGATTTACCAATAATTTTGCAACCATTTCCCCGCGTGTATTTTGATTGGTTGATCATAAAGTACGTATTAGAGTTCATAATGTCGATGCCTTTGATGATTTTGAAGACTTTAAATAGGTCAACTCTTAATCTGCACTGGGTTAAAGGAAATAATTTTAATTCTCTAAGACGCTGCTCGTATGGTTTGTTTCTTAGATTAGGTATCATTTTGGTAACTCTACATTGAACTCGTTCAAGCTTATAAATATCTTTTTGGTAGTAGGGGCTCCAGGATTGAATGTAATATTGCAGAAGAGAACGGACCAGGGAATTGTAAAGTGTGAGGATTACATATTTGGATTTATGCTCGAATGACCTGCCTATAAAGTCAATTATTTGATTTGCCTTCTTAACAATTTCTGAACATTGTTGACAGAGTTACTCGATATTGTTACTCCCAAATCAGTTTCTCTGTCTACACTCTTAAGCTGAGTGCTATTCATTGAATGAATAATTTGCTTTCTCATTTCGGGTCCCGATATGGAGTACTTTACATTTGTCCACATTAAAACTAATTTGTCAAATTTGAGCTCAACATGACAGCTTATCTATGTTATTTTGCATATTTTCTATATGTTTGTTTGAGAGTACAGTATTTGCAATATTTGTATCGTCTGCAAACTTTGAGATTGTACACGTGAGGCCCTCATCTATGTCATTTATATAAACAAGGAACAGAACTAGCCCTAGAAACGATCCATGGGTTACCCTGCTAGTTACATTAGTCCATTTTGATGCTTTACCGTTTATGACTACGCTTTGCTTTCTTTCACTGCGCCAATTTTCCATCTATCTCTACACCCTCTTGTATTCCATGCCCGATTATTTTTATCAATAAGCGTTTGTGGGTACTTTGTCAAAGGCCTTTTGAAAATCAAGGTATATAATATCTACAGCTTCAATTTCGGCATATAGATTGAGGATATCGTGGAAGAGGTCTAAGAGGTTCATCAAGTAGGAACGTTTATTACGGAAGCCATGCTGAGTATCTTTGAGTATGTTATTTTCCTATAAGTGATTTTACGAGTCTGTCTCTTATGAGTGTTTCTAACATTTTAGACACAACTGAGGTTAAGCTAATTGGAGGATAGTTACTAGTTAAAGATTTGCTGCCTTTTTTTAAATTCAGTGTTACGTTAGTGAGCTTCCACTCATCAGGCATAGTCCCGGACTGCAAGGATTTATTAAAATGCAATGTCAGTGGTTTGGAGAGCTCACATTTAGCTTCCTTTAGAACTCTAGATTAGACTGTGTTGGGTCCAGGTGATTTGTTTGACTTACGTTTCTCCAAACATTTCAGTACTTCTCTCTCTGTAATGTTGATATTGCTTAGAGCATCATAATTGTCTATCTGAACTGGCGCTGATGTAGGGAGGGTTTTCTGTTGTAAAAACTGATGCAAAAAAGGTATTGAGGATATCACTCATCTGTTCTTCATCTTGGGTGTAATCTCCGTTCTCATCTATTAACTGTCCAATATTTGAAGTGACTACTTTCTTCTTTCTGATGTAACTATAGAATTATTTTGGGTTTGTTTTTCTTTGATTCGCAACATGTAACTCCAGGCCCCCAGGGTCTTTTTATTTTCCTTAACTTACTTTTTGGATTTAGATCTATAAATTGTATTCGTTCTTCATCATTTTCCGAGGCTTTAAATCTTTCATGAGCAATTTTATTTCCAAGCAAACAGTGTGCAATCTCTTTATCTTACGTCGGAGCTTGCATAATCTACAAATACGGACATGAGGATTGACGAGAATGGTAGGGCCAGACCTACTGGAACAACATGGGCAGGTTAGTTGCAGCGCCAGTATGATTCAATCACAATAAGCCCCAACAAATGTTTGCTTGTATTATGACACAATTAAAAATACTACAAAAATAGTAAAGTACGCTTGAAAGGAAAGAGATAATAAAACACCTGGAAATAAAATAAAATAAGAAATGACAACACAAGATTACTTAAAGAGTAAAAAATATGTAAGAGAGGGAGGGTTAAATTTGCCTAGTGAGAAACTGGGAAAACAATAATTGTTAATTTATAGAGTGGTGATACAATATAATAATGAGAGAGAGAGAGAGAGAGAGAGAGAGAGAAAGAGAGAGAGAGATAGAGGGAAGGGAGAGTAGCAGAGCGAGAAACCAAAAGGGGGAATTGAAGAAAATACGAGGATAAGAGGAATAAGGAAATAGAGTGGTTAAAGACAGAGAGAGAAGGGAAGGTAGGGAGAGATGGGTAACAGCACAAGGGAAAGCAAGCAACAACACGGCGTACATGCTATTTTCGAGTCCATCTGGTACACTGCAACGTCATTCTAAATTTCTAATACACCGTGAATAAGGCCTGACGGGGTTTGAACCACTGTTGCATGTGACTCATGTGTGTTTATGGGGAAAACTACATTACAGTATATTATATAGTTCTAGGCATAGACTACAGTAGATGTGGACTGGACACGAAAATGGAACTTTGCAGTAAGGGACCCAAAATCGGGGAACGAACTCCCAAGTTGGAACCTCGAAACCGCGAAAATATCACATTTCGCAATTTCGAGGTTCGAAATTGGAGGTTCATGCTCCGATTTTGGGTCCCTTACTGCAAAGTTCCATTTTCGTGTCCAGTCCAGATCTACTGTAGTCTATGTTCTAGGCTATTTTGTGTAGTGTTTGTGTATGTATGTATTGGTCTGTGTACTCGCCTAATTGTACTCACCTAATTGTAGTATACAGGATTTGAGTTTTTAGCCTTGTATTGTCCCACTTCCCAAGATTCTGCTATCTAATTTAGCTTTAAAAATGTGGATATTCCCCGCACCCACCACTTCGTCATCCAGGTGATTCCACATATTAACACTTCTATATGGAAAGCTGTATTTCCTCACATCTTTACATCTGCCTTTCTTTAACTTGCAACTATGTCCTCTAGTCCTCCCCTTATCCCCTTCGATAAAGTCCTCCTTGTATATCCTTTCCAATCCCCTAACACATTTATACATCCTAATCATATCCCCTCATTCTCTTCTTTCCCTTAGAGTTGGCAAGTTCAATTTCACTAATCTCTCTTCATATGTCAGTTCTATTAGTTCTAGGATCATCTTAGTTGCAGCTCTCTGTACTTTCTCCAACTTGATTATATGCTTTTTATGATGGGGTGACCACACCACTGCTGCATATTCCAAGTTAGGTCTCGCCATTGATTTTTAGTATGTTCACTAGCATCTCTTCATTCAAATAGTTGAATGCTATTTTCACTTTATTCAACAAATCTTTTCTATTTATGGAAGTATGTCTTTGAAACCGAATTTATGAATATAATTTTCTATAAATCAAATATAAAACTTTACTGCATAGAGTATTTATTGAAAGGCAAGTTCTATCCAGAAATCAATCCAGAAAAATATAATTGCATAAATAAAAACAAAGGAGGCCCACAAAATCTCATGAGTAGGCTAGGGACTATGGTATCCGAGTGTGCATTACCCCATGAACTCATATTTATACCTGCATTTCCCTCCTCCCAATTCACCTCTCTACAATTAAAATCCCCCACCAATATTAACTCGTTGTTTCTGTGAATAAATTTGTCCATAGTTTTGAGTATCTCATCTTTTAATCTTTGATATTCTTCCTCTTCCCAGATGGCATATATGCTAAAGGCAATATAATATTTTCATTATTTTTGTTATCACCTTCACGGTTATTATTTCTGCTTCATTAACCCTGCGGGAGACGTTCCGGAACACCATGGCAATTTACAGCAATTTACAGGCTTTTAACACCTTAAGAGCGGCCTATGCGGTTTATTTATATGTACCGCCCAGCGGTTTTAGCCAAAATAGGGCTGTTTACGTGATCATTTTCATGCCTAAATAAGACCCAGAACGTAAAACAAGTATCTATCCCTGAAAGGGCATAAACAGAGCTTTCGAATGACACCATAACGATCCTTTTATGATGGCTAGTTTTCTTGCAATAACCGTGCAACGCGAGTGCAAAAAGCATGTAATTAGCCACTTTCCCGATACAATTCCTTATATAGCGAGTGAGAGAGGGAGGAGGGAGCTGGGATTCGTGTCAGTATGTTTGCCGCGGTGGTCTGGAGCAGTCATACGCTCGCTACTCTCCTGCCACCACTTGTCTCTCTCTCTCAGCAACATTACGTGCTGAAATTGCCACTCGACCTATGTCGAGCGCCGCCACATAGTCCAGCTTTATTTAACTCGACTTATGTTGCTCGCCGCTAATTAAGGGTTAAAGCCTCTATAAGCCTGTAAAATTGAGTGCGAGGGAGCGGGACCGTGGCAGGCCACACGTCCTTCTCCCAGCCAGGCGGTCGCGGCACTGAAGGCTTTGAGTCAGAGTCTCGCGAGATATACAGTGCTGCCAAAGGCAAATGTAGTGAGACATTAGCGAGCATTGCTCATTTTATCGAATGTCTATGGTAGAGCTGCTGCGGGTGAACCCTGCGAGCTACGAAGCTCGTTTTGGTGACCTTTTGAAGCTATTTTCTTCTAGTTTTCGGCTGAATACATTTAATTTCATTCAGACACTTGCCTAATCAATCAGGAGTGCCTGAATGAACCTTAATATGGCGGAAATAGGCGGAAATATGCCCGCAGAGAAAGGGTTTATTTTTAATTCATTATGTATAATGATTAATACTCATCCACCCATCTTGCCCTTCCTATCCCTTCTCCACAAATAATGGTTATCCCATCCCATCACTTCAAGACTCACATCTATATTTAATTTTGTTTCACATAAACACATTATCATGGGCTTTTCTTGACTTATGAAGTCACAAATCTCCAAATTTGTTTACACCAAACCATCCACATTGCTATAGACCAGTTTACAGATGATACTTATATATTTTATACTTTCTTTTCTTTTCCTCGAGTTCAATCCCTCTTCTTCGCCAACCCCCCTTCCTATTTCTCCCCCCTCTCCCCTCCTCTCTCCCCCGTCCCTTCCTTTCTCCCTCTCGTCCACCCCTCCTTCCTCTCGTCTTCCTCCTCCTCATCAAATATAATTTCTTCTCTTTACCGTCGATATTCAGACAGAACAAAATCTACTTCTGACCTTTTATCGTTCTTTTCTCTCACTTCCTTTGTTATTTATCTCATATTATCTCGCTCTGTTGCATTCGATTCATTTCTTAATATCACTTTGGTGTATTTCCCTTCCTGGCTCAGTTTCCAACAATTCCTCAATACCTCTTCTGCTGCTTTTGTAGACCGAAAATCTAATTTTAATAGGCCTCCTTTCTCCCTTCTTATACTTTACCAACCTCCAACTACCTTCCACCTCCTTCCAACCTTCCTTTCTTTCTCCGTCCAACACCTCTAATAATATGTCGTCAACCTTCTAAATGTCTGCAACTTTCCTGTCATTTCTATCCATTATTTCCTCCTCCACTTCTCCAAATATTATCACACATCTCTTCTTTTGCATTATATCAGTTACCTGTTTCTCATTTTGCCTTATGGCCTTCACTACTTTCTTTCCTAGATTATTACCCTGCCACTCCTTTCGTTCATCCATAATTGTTTTGAGACTAACCCCAGTTTCCTCCACTTTATCCCCCAAAGTATTTTTCATTTCAGTCCTTTCTACAACCATTTGTCTGTCCTATCGTGATTTCTTTCCAATCCTTTCCTTAGTCATTCATTATCCTCTTTAAGTTGTTCAATCTCCCTTTCCGTCTTTTCTCTATATTCTTTATTTTCTCTTTCCAGTCTTTCAATCACCGCCTCTCTTTCTATCCCTAATCACCACACTCTCCATTTTCTCCTCCAAAGCCTTCAGTCTCATCATCACCTTTCCTAACATTCCACCTGCCACTCCTCCTCGGGATCCTTCAAATTCATCACTTTTTTCCCCTTGTATATCCCACCTACTTCTCAATTTCCTTCCTTCTGTCAGGGCCATATTGCCGGTCTTGGTTTACCCTCAGCGGCCTTTGTTTATTAACGCGGGAATATCCAGTGCCAACGAAGAACAGGGCTTAATTTCTTTGTTTTAAATATCCATATTTTTACTTTATATGTTTTCGCTAATCCGGAACAATACAATTATTTATGTTTTAGGTAAGTATTGTAGATATCCTCTATGCGAAGCGCCGAATCAATTTTCGAATCTTCAATTCACAGGCACACATCAAGTGCTCGCAACACACTTCCGCACTCTCCCAAGACGGACACATAGAGTATAGATAGATAGAGAGGAAAGCGTGACGTCACATGGTCATTTCCACTCTCCCAAGACGGACACATAGAGTATAGATAGATAGAGAGAAAAGCGTGACGTCACATAGTCATTTACACGTGCGTCCTAGGGGTAGCACCAATGTCGTGGGGCATAATATTATGACCAGAACACCTCTGTGGTTACTCCTTATTAAATACACTTTGATATCTGCGCGACTGGCTTGTCTGCAATGCTACCATAGTTAGGGAAACTTCCACATAATGAGGGGGCGTTAGATTAAAGAGGGAATATGGGTAAAAACGCTTGTAAATTATTTAGAATAAAATAGATGAGAAAAAGCAAGAGAAAAAAAAAAGTAAGCATAGCCTACATATACGATGTATAAAATACTTATATATGATGCAAGTATAACTCCAAACAACACAACAGGAATGGAAATTTCATGTTGAATTTATTTTATTAGTTTCATGTTATGTAGGCCTAGATGTAAAATTGTAAAGTTGTATTAAAACTGGACATTTTGACGTTATACGTAGTTAGGGTAAACTTATGACATCTAGGGATATTATGTCCCAGAATGTTTGACGTTGGCAACTCCCGAACCTCACAACATCAATAGCGGGGGTAGAGGAGGCTTGACTGTGAACCTCCTCATTGTGACGACAATTTCACAATGATCTGGGCTTTATAGTAGCCTTTAGTTATTATGTCATGTCTTGGGGGGTTAAGGGCAACCTCAGGCGATTACTTGCCCGCTCCGGCCATACCGTAGTCGCATAATTCCTAGGTCACAATTTAATTAGTTTATAGTTAAAGTTAATATTCACCACCATGTCACTTTCACTTCATGTCATTCATAGTACCTTAAAATAGAAAAGTCAACAACCCAATAAGAGTTGAAGCGAGGCACCCTTATCAATCAACCCCAGACAGTCCAGTAGGAGTTGTCGGAAGGAATCCATCTTTGAAGCCAGGGAGGGACGCTCATCCACTTGCGTAGGGATGGGACGAGGCGAAGCTTTGGAGGCGTATGTAGGATGACCAGACGAAGGATGGGGAGGGGAAGAGTTATGTCGATCCATGGGATGCGGAGACTGCGGAGGGAAGAGCTCATTGAAGTCGGAAGGATCTTCAACAATAACAGGGGCACGGCCGGTGCGGGGCGGACGGCGCGGGGACTACGCAGCATTTTTTGTTTGTTTTCTATGTGAGTGAGGGAGGCATAAGGCAGAACTGCCTATAGCGACTGCCTCCCCCATAGTTGAAAGAGTGACAGGGCCAAAATCAAGGGACATTCGAGCCAAAATGCCTGGACACACAGAGTTTGAAGCAATTTAAGTCATAGGAATAGGGAAAGACTGATTCTGGGAGAGAGTTCCAGAGCTCAGCTGTTGAATAGAAGAAAGTCTGAGAGTAACATTTCACTCTTGGGTTGGAGAGTTGCACAGAGTAGGGGTGGGATTGTGTTGCAAGACGGGTACCACGTGCCCTACGTAAAGGAGGTGGTATACACTGAGAAAGCTCTGAGGAACACTGATTATTATAGTAGCGATAGAATAGCGAGAGAGATGCAACATTGCGGCGAAGAGAGAGAGATTGCAGAGAGTTGGTGAGTGGACGGGAGTTAATGATACGAAAGGCGTTCCTTTCAATTTTGTCTAGGAGAGCGGTGTGAGAGGAACCTCCCCACACATGTGAACAATACTTAATACAAGGACGTACTATGCCCCTGTACAGAGCAAGAAACTGTGCAGGGGTAAAGAACCCCCTAAGGCGGTTGATCACACCCAGCTTGTGGGAGGCTGCCTTAGCAAGACTGGTAATATGGTCCCTCCAACTGAGAGCAGAAGAAAAAGAGACACCAAGAATATTGAGAGAAGATGAAGGATTGATTTTTGTATTGATGAAGAATAAGGGATAGTCCGCAGGGAGTTCCTGACGGGTAGATAGATGGAGAAATTGGGTTTTGGAAGCATTAAAGGTAACAAGGTTTTCTCTGCACCAATTGGAGATAGTAGTTAGATCAGAATTTAAGTGTTCTATGGCTTCATTCCGTTTGTGGTTGAGGAATTGCTGGCTGGTGCGTTCTGAAAAACTAATGGACTAGTGGAAGGTTGAGTCTTCTGCGTATGAATGGATGGGAATTGAGGTACAGTTGAGAAGATCGTTTATAAAAATTAGAAAGAGAATAGGAGATAAGACAGAGCCCTGAGGAACACCGGAGTTTATAGGGTGAGGAAGTGAGTGATGGCCGTCCACAACCGCAGCTATGGAACGGTCGGAGAGGAAATTAGAGACAAAGGCACAGATGGAGGGATAGAAACTGAAGGAGGGCAGTTTAGACATTAAAGATTTGTGCCAGACTCTATCGAAGGCTTTCGATATGTCTAGTGCAATAGAAAAAGTCTCACCGAAGTCCCAAAAGGAAGATGACCAAGAGTTAATAAGATATGAAAGAAGATCACCAGTAGAGTGACCCTTATTAAGGAAGCCATTCTGGCGATCTGAGATTATGAGAAAAGAAATGCTTAAGAAATTTGGAAGCAAGAACAGTTTCAAAAACTTTAGAAATACAAGAGATGAGATCAATTGGACGATAGTTGGAGGGTTGAGAGCGGTCACCCTTCTTTGGGACATGTTGAATGAGAGCAAACTTCCAGCATGAAGGGAAGACGTTAGAGGATAGACAGAGTCGAAAGAGTTTGCCTAGGCAGGGAGTCAGCATGGAAGCACAGTTTTTTAGTACAACAGGAGGAACAAAACAGCCGACTGGGACTGGGGCCGGGTCGTCACCCCCAACTCCAGGCCAACCTCCTCGGGCAAGTCCGCAGCATCATCCATCTCATCACCAATCGGGGCAAAAAGGTTCCCCCGAGTAGCGGGCGTACCACCCACCAACGAGCGCCGGCCAGCCAAGGGAGACTCCTGGGGCACAAAGGGTCCATGGCGCGGGTTGAGGAGGCGTAGTCTGTTGTTAATTTCCCCCAGGGTGAGGGCCCCATCACGATACGCTTTTTGCAGCAACCAAGCCTTCTGGGGGACAGCACACTCCCCTGAAGTCACCCTGTGCGGTCCCCCACAAAATATACGTTTATCCTCGTTGGAGCACCTCAGCCGATCCTTAGGCGCCTCCTCATGATAGCCACTGCACTTGGCACAGCGAGCCCTGTTTCTGCAGGACACAACACCGTGGGAAAATAAATGGCAGGAGTAGCACCGGAGTAGAGGGAAGGTGTAACGCCCCACCTGGTAACAGACGTGGCCGTGAAGCATCCTCAGGTTCGAATGTAGAGCAGCACCCTCGAAACGTCACCGGCAAAACGCTGAGGGCACCAGCTTTCCATCCTCCGTCCGAGTCTTCATCAGCTGGACTTCCACTAGCACTAACAGCGTAGCCCCCAAAATACAGAGAGACACCAGGAGGTCCTCATCAGTAATCTCCGTAGACATGGGCCCAAGCTTCCCATATACAAACACCCCACCTGATGGAGAAGCAGACACTTTGCACGATACGTCCCAATCACCCAACTTCGTCATCTTCTCCGGCGGGGATGGGAGAAGGTTAAGGCAGCTCATGGGCAGCCCCACACACAGCGCCACTCCACCCCCAGGCACCCGAACATCACCTTCCGCCACATATTTCCCAAATAGCGCCTCGTTAAGAGCACGGGTAACCTAATTTGGACAATTGAACACCGGCTGGTGGTCCTTCTCCCGAAACAGATAGTAGACCATCTTGCAGGACAGGACTGGTAGCCGGGCTCCAACTACCGACATCTGGAGAGCACATGGCCGAGGTGGATTGGTGACGCTTGGGGCCCTGGCAGTCTTGTTCGCCACTCGCATTGCCCAGGGAGTCCTCTTGCTGCCGGCCACGTTTCAGAGCAGCATCGGACGTCTCCACCATCGCCGCCATGGCGCCGGCTGGCACAGAGGCAGCCGCCACCCCTCCAAAATGGCGGTAGGTAAAGTCTTCCTTGTCTATCGGTCGAGGTCGCATACGCCGACGACCCCAACCCACCATTCACTACACTAGAGCCCAGACGCACAAGGTTTAAGCACATCGGCCGCACACAATGTAAAGGCGCCACTGCGGGAGGCACGTCTACACTGCGCGACGGTCACGAGCGGACATTTAGTTATTATTACGAATTAATAGGTACCCTCCCATTTTCTTTTGCGATCGTGCTGCCATCTCTCGTGTGCGCAGATCACTATGATGTCACTCTTTCGACTCTTTACTGCTATTGTTTTTGGACTGACATAAGACTGACTGTGTGTGTATATATCTATGTGTTTGTATGTATGTGTGTCTGTGTTTATCAGTGTGTTCGTGTAAGAGTTGTAAGAGTGTGTTTTTGTGTATGTGTACTTGCCTGTCCTTTTGTTTGTCATTATGTGCGTGTGCATGTGTGTGTGTGTTTGCTTGCTACATATTGACAGACACGGTCAACAGACGGCCAAATATTCCATCACAGTGAAGTAGGGCGGTCCGTCAATAGAGATAATTTGTTCTTTCAGATTGTCTCCCTGTAAATAAAGCTGGAGGGTTGGCTCATTTATCTCAAAGCTGCCTCACTTAACTCTTTCTGACACAAATTCTTTCATTTTATTCTGGTTATTGCTAGACAACGTTTTAACCCATTCAGTACCGGTGCTGTCCGTTTTAACTTTATATTGGCTACTGTTAGACGATTGTATTTACTTTAAATAGGGCCTCCAGCAAGTAACAGGCTTCAAACAATCTCACTTAACCCTTTTTACTATCACAACAAACTGCACAAATTCGTCTAAATATAGCTAGACTAGGATTAAAAAGACTTCGCCGGTACAGAAGGGGTTAAGCTTAGAAAGGAAGTCGATACAGAGTGTATCCCTTTAATTGTTATATTACCGTACCTTCCTATGCTGTATAAATCGTGCTGTGTTAGCAAAACTGTAATATTAATACAAAAACATGATAAAGAAAGGGATAACCTGCTTTGAATTAGATTTAGGACTTGTTTCAACATTCAGCACAACAACAACTGAAAATGCTGCTTTATAATCCCTTTCGATTATAATGTAAAACTTGCAAAATAAACAAACCAAAACAGGGACGACACAATATAAAGAGACAACATAACTTATCAAAGCCACTGTGGAAATAACGCTTTAGCAAAATATACTGTATATAATCTAATTTGTTAAATTTAATTATTAATAAGAATATTTACATTAGAAAATTACTCTGCCATTCATATAGGCTTTTATTTCATTTCAGTTCAGGTCTGAAGATGGTTTATGCTTAAACCGAAACGTTACCAAAATAAAGATGCTTGTACCAGCGCTGGTGTTGATTTTTATCATCCGACTCCGATTCCCGCAACAAGAGAGTATTGCTTCTATATATATATATATATATATATACAGTATATATATATATATATATATATATATATATATATATTTTTTTTTTTAGGACATCAAGGAAGGGGAGTTCTCCATTGGTGGATTCGATGGAGCGCTGCCGCAGGTCCTGCAGTTTCTGTAGGTCCTTCACCCACACAAATATATTTTCGTCCACGTACCTACAGTAGATCGAGGGGCGGCTTGTAGAGTATGTACATTATGTAGTCAATAGTCTTGTCTACTGGTACATCAGTGAACAGGCTTTCCACATCCAATGATGCAATTATATGATCGTCAGTTTAGTATTTCTCAGTATTTCTAGGAAGTCGGTGGAGGATGAGAGGTTGCACTTGCTGGGTGTGTATGGGGTGAAGAGTTGGTTGAGGGTTTTGGTGATTTGGTAGGTGGTGGTGGGGATCTGGGAGATTATGGGACTGAGAGGATTACCTGGTTTGTGGGTCTTCACGGTGCCATACGCGTATCCAGGGGAGAATTCGCCGGTGAATTTCTTAAGGTGTAATCCCCCTAAGTTGGTGTTAATGGCAGTGATCGTTGTGTTGACTTTCTTCTTGATCTCCTCGGTAGGGTTTCTCGTGATTCTATTGAATTTAGAGTCGTCACTCAGTATGTTGTTAATTTTTCTTAAATATCCTTCCTTGTCGTGGATGATGTAGTTGGCTGTTTTATGTGTCTCTTGTTAACCTACTGAGCCCCAGCTAGTTATAAATAAATGTACCACCAGGGACCGGCAGGTTTTGAAAAAAACCAAATACAGAAACAATAGAGAATGGGATAGGAATGAAGGAAAAACCACAAAAAAACGATCCCCTAGGTCAAAAAGGGGTCCTACGGTGCGCCCGAAAGTCGATTTTACAAGAGTAAAAAATTGAAGGCAAAAACACCCAAAAACCATGTTTTGCACGCTCACGCGCACGCAGTTGGACTTTGAGAGTTTTCAACCATCGGCAAGGTTGCGTGGGGATACTTACACAGTTCCCATACAAATCTGAGTCCTCTAGGTGCCATAGGACCGGAGTAATTAACATTGACGACATGTTGTCGTCGCTGGGGATTAACGTTACATACATTGCGGACGACACATTGTCGTCGCTGGGGTTCAGTGGGTTAACAATCTTGCTGTGGAAGGAGCCTCTTGTTTTGGTAGCTTCAGCTAGTAGGAAAGGTTGTAGGTCCGGTGAGGTCTTTACTTTTTCGGCTTTATCGAGTTTTTGGATGTCGCCGAGCATTACTTCAATTCTCCCTACCAGAAATTCTTGGAGTTGCCGCGCCTGACACGTTGTTTTGTACAGTAAGCGACCTGGGCCCTTTAACCCTTATTTAGCGGCGAGCAACATAAGTCGAGTTAAATAAAGCTGGACTATGTGGCGGCGCTCGACATAACTCGAGTGGCAATTTCAGCACGTAATGTGGCTGAGAGAGAGAGACAAGTGGTGGCAGGAGACTAGCGAGCGTATGACTGCTCCAGACCACCGCGGCGAACCTACTGACACAAATCTCAGCTCCCTCCTCCCTCTCTCACTCGCTACATACTCAATTATGTACTGAAAGTACCGAATTACCTGCTTTTTGCACTCGCGTTGCACGGTTATTGCAAGAAAACTATCCATCATACAAGGATCGTTATGGTGTCATTCGAAAGCTCTGTTTATGCCCTTTCAGGGATAGGTACTTGTTTTACATTCTGGGTCTTATTTAGGCATGAAAATGATCACGTAAACAGCCCTATTTTGGCTAAAAACACCCCGCTGTGCGGTACACATAAATAAACCGCATAGGCCGCTCGTAAGGTGTTAAATGGCGATATCTCGCAGTTCTTCACCCTCCCTCTCCATCAATAATTCTTAATTATAAGCTATATGTCATACTTTCTATAGCTGACACACATTACAGTCATTACATATTGATGCTCATTATATTTTAAAGTCACCCATAATATTAAATAATATATATATATACAGTATATATAAGGAAGAAGGTATTTTTGCGCTTTTTTGATATGATAGTTCATCATCATACTTTTGCTTTTAGTAATTTCTTTCTACATATGGATATTCCTACAACTACCATACTATATAGGCACTTAGTGTAGCCATCTAGTATATAGTAAAAACATGCAGCATCTTAAGAAATCGTGATAAACTTTGCATAGCCTAGGTGTTGAGTATTGTTGATGTCGACAGACGTAGCTCGGGCGCTACTTCGGAAGCGTTCACCAGAGGTCGCCGGTGAATTCCTGGTAGGGAGAATTTCGAGGCATTTACGGTGGAGTCAGGGTTTAGTCGGCTAGTTGCAGTTTATTCCTTTATTTAGCAGGTCTTCTTGGTCGGGTGTCAATTCCAGGTTGGTCAAGTTGATGTATCCTTTTGTGGGTCTTGGGAGTTTGATATTACCTCTGTATAACTTTGATAGTTTCTTGATTGTGGTGCTTTCTGTTCTGCGTCTGTGTTGTTCTTGTAGGTTGGTCAGCTTCCCGTTGATTTGTGTCTTGATGTGGTCGGGGACGGTTTCATTATTCCATTTATTGGTGGGGGCGTCGTGCTCCTTCTGTAGGTTGTTTGCTGTTAGCTTTTTTCTCTGTGGTTTCATGCTCCACCAGTTCTCTCTGTTACGACCGAGGCTACGAATAAAACAAGGGCACTCAATGCTTGGACTAGTAATAGGGCACTATGCAACAACGGTACGCTAGATCCAATCCCTCGAACTTATATGCCGGCGAACAAAAACACCTATACCATCCAGAGTTAATCTGCAATAGCGGGGTATCCTTAACTGGTCATAAATGTACTCTACTTCAGGCTAACCCGCACTGGTATAGCCTGATAACAAACAAGATGCAAGTTACGTTAAAATGCATAAAAAAGGAATCTATGGAAAGATCAATTAAATCACTGCAAGATTTAATACAATAAAAAGATGCTTCAATACAGTTACTCTAAACAACAATAAACTCTTCACTCCTATCTGAAAGAAAGTGAAGTATAGTCCTACAGCATAGACCTGGAAACTTCTGAAGAAAGTCTAATGCTCATAAGATGCTCGTATCTTAAACTTAGAACTATATAAAGGCAGGAGGCAGGACACCACACGTGTAAATCGAATACACTAAAATATAGGACATATAATGTTAACTGACGCGAGAATACTATAAATGCGCAACGGTAGCAATGCTCGACATTAACACCTTACGAGCGGCCTATGCGGTTTATTTATGTGTACCGCACAGCGGGGTGTTTTTAGCCAAAATAGGGCTGTTTACGTGATCATTTTCATGCCTAAATAAAACCCAGAACGTAAAACAAGTACCTATCCCTGAAAGGGCATAAACAGAGCTTTCGAATGACACCATAACGATCCTTGTATGATGGATAGTTTTCTTGCAATAACCGTGCAACGCGAGTGCAAAAAGCAGGTAATTCGGTACTTTCAGTACATAATTGAGTATGTAGCGAGTGAGAGAGGGAGGAGGGAGCTGAGATTTGTGTCAGTAGGTTCGCCGCGGTGGTCTGGAGCAGTCATACGCTCGCTAGTCTCCTGCCACCACTTGTCTCTCTC
This sequence comes from Paralithodes platypus, assembly GCA_032716605.1. Taxonomy (NCBI): domain Eukaryota; kingdom Metazoa; phylum Arthropoda; class Malacostraca; order Decapoda; family Lithodidae; genus Paralithodes; species Paralithodes platypus. Next base: position 33,271,500 of record CM064489.1, on the reverse strand, counting down.
TCTCAGCCACATTACGTGCTGAAATTGCCACTCGAGTTATGTCGAGCGCCGCCACATAGTCCAGCTTTATTTAACTCGACTTATGTTGCTCGCCGCTAAATAAGGGTTAAAAGAAGTACTTCCTCATCAACGAAACAGTCTGCTATGGTTGTGCGGCTCAACAACAACCTAGACTAATAAATACTGTGAATAATAATGATGCGTACATATCAAAGAGCTTATATTAAATACTAACAAGTGTCTACTCGATTAACACCTTACGAGCGGCCTATGCGGTTTATTTATGTGTACCGCCCAGCGGGGTGTTTTTAGCCAAAATAGGGCTGTTTACGTGATCATTTTCATGCCTAAATAAGACCCAGAACGTAAAACAAGTATTTATCCCTGAAAGGGCATAAACAGAGCTTTCGAATGACACCATAACGATCCTTGTATGATGGATAGTTTTCTTGCAATAACCGTGCAACGCGAGTGCAAAAAGCAGGTAATTCGGTACTTTCGGTACATAATTGAGTATGTAGCGAGTGAGAGAGGGAGGAGGGAGCTGAGATTTGTGTCAGTAGGTTCGCCGCGGTGGTCTGGAGCAGTCATACGCTCGCTAGTCTCCTGCCACCACTTGTCTCTCTCTCTCAGCCACATTACGTGCTGAAATTGCCACTCGAGTTATGTCGAGCGCCGCCACATAGTCCAGCTTTATTTAACTCGACTTAAGTGGTGGGCCGCTTTTTAAGGGTTAATAATGTCTAGCTGGGATACTGTAGGTAAGGAACTGGGGTTGACCAAGACAGGCTCGTAGCCTAGCGATGTCCTTAAGACTGCATCCTTTAAGTTACGTTAATTGACGAGGGGGCTCTCTTGATAGATCCAGACCACAAGTATCTGGTTCTATCCTGGCGACCCTCTAAAGACAAGCAAAGAGGCAGCAAAGTGTGGAACTGGTACAGGCCAAAACCCTCAGTCAACACAATGCTGCACTCGCAAAGGACGCAACCGAAAAGACAACCCAGGCTACCACAGGACCGGTCGAAGTCGTGTAGGTATACGCAAACCGTACACACATCGGAGACAACGACTACAGTTACCTTATCCCAGTCTAGCATTAAATGAAAGAGCAGAAACACTAAATCAATAATGGAGTAATGGAGACACACAGAGATCTTAACCTATACTAACTAAGAACCCTCAAACCTATTCTAAGTACATGTAAATATCTCTGAAGACGGCGCATGCAATACAATGGGCCGGCTATGAAAACCGTATGCAGAACCCAAGGGGAGTGTTGTGCAGTTAATAAAGGTTAGAGTATGGAAAGAGAGAATCGAGTGTGAGAAACAGTGATAAAGGTGGGGATCAGGGGAGAGTATGCAAAGGGATGTTAGAAGCACACGCGCCAAGTCTGTCCTGAGGAGGACAGCTCCTGGGGACCCTCATGTAGGAGGGAAGTTACACAGGAGCCCGCAAAGGCGCGATGGTCGGCCAATCACGAGCCGAGACGTCACAAGACAGCAGGCGTCCTGGCCGCGCCAGGATCCGCCAGCCAATCAAGGGCGTGGGAAAGCCTGCGCGAGGGCGGGAAAACTCCTCCGAGCGAGGGAGGCAGCACACACTACCACCACGCTGCCTACTTCGCTCTTTCTCTTTAACTTTACACAATGCATCTTATATTCTATCAATGATATAAAATACTTCCCGTTGTCACAGACGAAAACAAAGACCACCACTGGACTGTCTGTGACAATGCGGTTACTAGAAAAGAAAGAACAACATTCTCGGATAACTGTAGCCCATTTCGATGTCCCTGGCGAGCGCTAGTGGCTAACGAGAGGCGATTCTGCCAACGCTGGTAGACGTCACACCCCGCCCAAGATATGGGACGCTCAACATTAGGCGAGCACCATATCTGACAAGGCAGAATGCCGACAAGACCCGCCATAACTAGCCATTCCACCAGAAATGAAATGCAAAGCTCAATCTTAAATAAAACAACATATTAGCATAAAGAAAATCTTATAACCCCTCCCAAACACAATAGTATAATTTTAGCCTGCTATGCTCCCTGAGCGAGCTTCACAGAGCCCAGCCTACTAAGTGAAAGACAGGTTCAACTTAGGACTTTAGCTATAACATTGGCAACTTACAATTAACTATCAAAAAGAAAGTTTTTATGTGATTTATTTTATTTTATTTTAATGTTGTTTTTTGACGGCTGCTCTACAGGGGCAAGCCTGGTTTTTCTCCACTCTCAACACACACTGACTGAACGGCGAGGGTTCTCCTGCAAACATACCCTCCCGTGACAAACAATCAGCCAAAACATTATCAGTGCCCTTAACCTCTTAAGTGCGCATGGGGGTAATTAGACACCTCTGCCTGTGCGCACGTATTTGAGCTGTTTCCATCACTAAAATATTCATTTTACCATAAATAGCATTAATTCTTATCCATATGCGCCTATTATAGGTTGATTATAAAGGTATTAACCTGTTACAACAATAAAACGAGTGAAAACAGCGTTTGGATGGTCAAAATCGGCGCTACAGGCCGCGAGTTGCATAATGTATGGGTGAGGCAACCTGCTTTCCCGCCAATTTCCCCCAAGGCCACTGAGACACTGTCGATCGATACTCTCTCTCTCTCTCTCTTGCACTCGCTTGCTAACAGTGATGACAATGCCCTGCTTGCAACTCGCTAATGTTAGCACGAAAATATACCTCAGAATAAGGGAATAACAGGGAAAATAGGTGATAACTGAATGAGGTGAGGAAAGTGGGGAAGGAGGGGAGGTAGAGGACTGATATTTTGCATGGCCCAAGGGCAAAAAAAAAAAAAATTTGTTATGATGTTTAATTTTTTTTTTTCTCTGATACTTAAGAGTCTTCCCGCAGTCCGCCGGGGGAACTCTTAAGAGTCTTCCCACAGTTCCCGGGTTAACATGCCACACATCCAATTTGTGTTCCGGCAGCAAAACAACACCTGACACTGATAAACTGCCCAGTTCATCACAAGACTGGCACTTCTCTTCGCTCTCTCCGGCAACGGGGCCTGCCAATAACCTTTCACTAGTTCTACCTTCGTGATGAGCGAGGCAGCCCCGAAGCGGTCTATGGTGTCGTCAACTCTGGGTAATGTATAGGCGTCTGTCAGGGGTAATGCACCCACACTCTTGCAATCACCATACACACGGATCTTGCCACTCAACTCAGGTTGCTCACTGGCAATGACCACTCACGATATCCCTTATCCCTCAGACCCTTTTTCCACATGTAGTCTAGCTCTGCTTTCACGACAGACTGTTGAGCAGGATTTATACGGTAGGGAACTAACTTGAGCCTTGCACTGTCTGCAGCCTCCATGTCGGATTCTACCCCGTACATCAGGCCTGGAGAAGCAATAAACATGCGGATGTACTGCCACAGCCTAGTAAACAACTTCTCTCGAATAACCACATACTCATTGCCCTCCCACAACCCAGCCGAGACCACAGTTTCTAAGCTATAGCCTCCCTCCTTCTCACCTCTGTCCCCAGAACAGCCAGGTCATGAGAGGGACAATCTGTACCACCTGTGCAGTCACTCCCACAGTTCATAATTGCTAAGGCTTCCCCGCCGATACCGTACATGCGCACCCCCGCATTCCTTGCGACTACATCTGCCTGCGCAGCATCACCACCTTCAGCGACATGGCCAGATACAGTCGGTCTATGGTAGGGCTGTTGCATTCGACTAGAGCAGCATTGGGAGGCTATGCGATGACCGGGCACATCTATGCCACAGCCAAACTCACCAATCTGCTCAATGTCCTGATTCTGACCTTCACCCTGGGCAGCCATGGGTCGACCCTGACCTGACCACCATGCCAAAGCCTCGTCGCCCACCTTGAACCACCGAAACAACGAGGCTAACGGTCTACTAACACTCAAGTGACCTGCCAGCGGAACATCGTGCACCTCATGAGTTGTGAGGCCTGGGTGCTCGGCACGACCAGTGGGGTATGAACCGAGCCGGTGCTGGAGCGCTGCACACTGCTGCTCAGGCAGGTACTCTAGCGCTTCCACAGCCACCAGACTCGTGTCCCCCGCCCACTGCTCCGCCGAGACATGACAATCCCAACTCTCCTCCACCTGTGCCCCACTGCCCCCCTCTCCTTCTCCACCTTGGCCGCTGCAGACCAACGCAGGGACAGTAGGCTGCTCAGGTGGTTGCCTCACAAACTCCTTTAACAGGTTCACATGACATGTTTCCCCGTCCTCATGTTCAATAGCCCCGTTCCCACAACTCTCCTCTACCTGGGAACTACTCTGTCACGGAGTGCCATCACACCCAACCATGTCACTAGGGGGGACAGATTCTGGGGCCACTCCGGAGCTCACCTCTGGGTCAAGTACCGAGTCGCCAAGAAGAGCCGCTGGATCAATACTCACAAAACTTCTCCCAACTTTAGCTTTCTCCTTCCGACCGTTCCTCCGCTGGTCTAGAGACTGAAGAATAGGCGGTGACACCTTAGATGCACGAGATCGGGTGACAACACACGCCATCTGCTGTAATTGACACCTCTCGACCTACTCCTGCCCCACCCTACACACGTCGTCCGCCCTCTCGGCAACGGCTAAGGGAGGAACCTCAGAAGTAGGCACCGCAAAGTCGTTGCCGAGAAGAAGGTCGACGCCCTCTACTGGCAGTTTCTCTACGATTCCAACATCTATCTCTCGTGTCACACCATCAACCTCCAGCTCCACTCGAACCAACGGGTATGACCGTGTAGCATTAATACCCTGCACCACAACTACCCGTGCCGCGTTTATAGGTTGGCCTGTAAAGTTTTTCATCAGAGTCTGGGATGCACCTGTATCACGCAACAACTCCAACCCATGCTTGCAACCATCCCAACTCACGCAGCCACGCCCTCTATGGTTGCAAAAAGCATCGCGGACAGGTTTCGAGCCTTCCGGACACTCCTTCACTGGCTGTGCCCCCGCATCTGACATATCACCCCGGGTAAACGCAGAAGACCTCAGAGACACCCCAATGTTGCTAGCCAAAGACACGACTGCTGTAGGTTGGTTACTAGGGCAGGAACGTGCAAAATGCCCCTTTTTATGACACTTAAAACACTCTACTTCACCCTTGGACTTCCCCTGAGGTGGGGAAGGGCCCTGACCTTTCTCAAACGGGACGGTTTTTGGTTTGTGATCAAAATTAGTATCATTGCTCTTACTTTCGTTATTAAATGTTGCATCACTGACTCGGGGGGGGGGGGGGGTGGGGGGGGGGGTGGAGTGTTGCGCCCCTTGTTAACTGCATCGGTCCGTTGTGCAGACCCGCACCCACGAATCAGCGATAATCTCAGGTCAGCCAACTCAGCTGCCTTTTGTAGAGTTTTAGGCTGTTTCTCTTTGAGGTTCAAAGTCAGGTCGCCGCCTGTGCATTTAAAAAATTGCTCTAGGAGGAATAACTGCTCAATCTCTTCAAACGTTGTCACCTTCTCTGACCTCAGCCAATTTCTCAAAGCATCAGACAATTCCCGGGCATATTCTAGAAAAGTGCACTCACGACCCTTCGTAACACCCCGAAACTTCAACCTATATGTCTCTGGTTGTAACTCGTACGCCCGCAGAACAGCTTCCTTCAATACCTCATAATCGATGCAAGACTCCAAGGGCAACGCATCATATGCCTTGAGTACTTTGCCAACCAATCTAGAGGAAACAAGGGCTGCCCACTTAACCTCGGGCCATTGGTGCTACCGGCACTTCTTCTCAAAACGCAGGAAAAACTCGGTGACACCCGACTCGTCAAATGCAGGGACTAACTTAAGAAGGTGCGATAAAGACTGATCAAGACCTCGATTCCCAGAACCGAGACGCTGCCCTGTCGACTCCACCCGCGACTTCTCAAGCTCTATGTCTGCACAGTACTTCGTAGCCTCAACTTGAAGCTCAGCCTCACATATGGCCTTTCTCTCCTCAGCCTGAATCTTAGCCATCTCAAGCTCAGATTCCCGCTGCTGCTGCTGCTGCTGCATCTTAGCCATCTCAAGCTGGAAGAGCATATCTGGAGTTAAACCTTGAGGAGGAGGAGATGCAACATTTGGAGACCCACCCAGTGATCCACCCAGGGGCAAACCACGCTGCCAGTGACTATCGGCCTGCGGGAACGTCCTCGGATCCGGTGTTCTAGAGAGCATGATGGGAGTAGAGTGGAGGGGGGGCTTGGCTGAAGGTGCCAAAGCACCCGCTCCACCCTGTGCACCACGCACCCCGCCCAGCACACATGCCACCAGGTCACTTCTCGTCATACTGCTAGTGCCAACATGCCCCATGACCGTGGCCAAACACTGGAGACCATACCGATCAATCCCCGACACCCGGTCAACAGTAATAGGCATCTCCAGAAACTTCCTTGCATCCTCCTCACTAGTTACTACTCTAATGTCATCTAACAAACCCAGCTTCTGCTCCTCAGAGCCTGCTTCCCGTACTGTGTCCTCACTGTGCACTGATCCGTCGGTCGACATAGTGTCCACCGGAAATCCTCAACGTTTATCCAAAAAAAAAAATACCTAAACTCTCATGTAGCACTATTCACTTAAAAAATGCTTGAAGACAACTCAAGTGCTATACTACGTTGCCAAAAAAAAAATCCGTGTCCAAAATATTCCTCAAAAACAAATGTCCACTGCCAAACTGTGAGAAATAACAATCGACCCCCAAACGGTGATTACAAAAAAAATTCTCCACAAAAAAATCCTGCAATTATTTCATAGATATGACGACTAAGATAAGATACTAGGCAAGGTCGCCATTTGTTACGACCGGGGCTACGAATAAAACAAGGGCACTCAATGCTTGTACTAGTAATTGGGCACTATGCAACAACGGTACGCTAGATCCAAACCCTCGAACTTATATGCCGGCGAACAAAAACACCTATACCCTCCAGAGTTAATCTGCAATAGCGGGGTATCCTTAACTGGGCATAAATGTACTCTACTTCAGGCTAACCCGCACTGGTATAGCGTGATAACAAACAAGATGCAAGTTACGTTAAAATGCATAAAAAAGGAATCTATGGAAAGATCAATTAAATCACTGCAAGATTTAATACAATAAAAAGATGCTTCAATACAGTTACTCTAAACAACAATAAACTCTTCACTCCTATCTGAAAGAAAGTGAAGTATAGTCCTACAGCATAGACCTGGAAACTTCTGAAGAAAGTCTAATGCTCATAAGATGCTCGTATCTTAAACTTAGAACTATATAAAGGCAGGAGGCAGGACACCACATGTGTAAATCGAATACACTAAAAGATTGGACATATAATGTTAATTGACACGAGAATACTATAAATGCGCAACGGTAGCAATCCTCGACATTAAAAGAAGTACTTCCTCATCAACGAAACAGTCTGCTATGGTTGTGCGGCTCAACAACAACCTAGACTAATAAATACTGTGAATAATAATGATGCGTACATATCAAAGAGCTTATATTAAATACTAACAAGTGTCTACTCCATTAACCCTTAAAAAGCGGCCCACCACTTAAGTCGAGTTAAATAAAGCTGGACTATGTGGCGGCGCTCGACATAACTCGAGTGGCAATTTCAGCACGTAATGTGGCTGAGAGAGAGAGACAAGTGGTGGCAGGAGACTAGCGAGCGTATGACTGCTCCAGACCACCGCGGCGAACCTACTGACACAAATCTCAGCTCCCTCCTCCCTCTCTCACTCGCTACATACTCAATTATGTACCGAAAGTACCGAATTACCTGCTTTTTGCACTCGCGTTGCACGGTTATTGCAAGAAAACTATCCATCATACAAGGATCGTTATGGTGTCATTCGAAAGCTCTGTTTATGCCCTTTCAGGGATAGATACTTGTTTTACGTTCTGGGTCTTATTTAGGCATGAAAATGATCACGTAAACAGCCCTATTTTGGCTAAAAACACCCCGCTGGGCGGTACACATAAATAAACCGCATAGGCCGCTCGTAAGGTGTTAATAATGTCTAGCTGGGATACTCTAGGTAAGGAACTGGGGTTGACCAAGACAGGCTCGTAGCCTAGCGATGTCCTTAAGACTGCATCCTTTAAGTTACGTTAATTGACGAGGGGGCTCTCTTGATAGATCCAGATCACAAGTATCTGGTTCTATTCTGGCAGCCCTCTAAAGACAAGCAAAGAGGCAGCAAAGTGTGGAACTGGTACAGGCCAAAACCCTCAGTCAACACAATGCTGCACTCGCAAAGGACGCAACCGAAAAGATAACCCAGGCTACCACAGGACCGGTCGAAGTCGTGTAGGTATAGGCAAACCGTACACACATCGGAGACAACGACTACAGTTACCTTATCCCAGTCTAGCATTAAAAAAAAGAGCAGAAACACTAAATCAATAATGGAGACACACAGAGTTCTTAACCTATACTAACTAAGAACCCTCAAACCTATTCTAAGTACATGTAAATATCTCTGAGGACGGTGCATGCAATACAATGGGCCGGCTATGAAAACCGTATGCAGAACCCAAGGGGAGTGTTGTGCAGTTAATAAAGGTTAGAGTATGGAAAGAGAGAATCGAGTGTGAGAAACAGTGATAAAGGTGGGGATCGGGGGAGAGTATGCAAATGGATGTTAGAAGCACGTGCGCCAAGCCTGTCCTGAGGAGGACAGCTCCTGGGGACCCTCATGTAGGAGGGAAGTTACACAGGAGCCCGCAAAGGCGCGATGGTCGGCCAATCACGAGCCGAGTCGTCACAAGACAGCAGACGTCCTGGCCGAGCCAGGATCCGCCAGCCAATCAAGGGCGTGGGAAACCCCGCGCGAGGGCGGGAAAACTCCTCCGAGCGAGGGAGGCAGCACACACTACCACCACGCTGCCTACATCGCTCTTTCTCTTTAACTTTACACAATGCATCTTATATTCTATCAATTACATAAAATACTTCCCGTTGTCACAGACGAAAACAAAGACCACCACTGGACTGTCTGTGACAATGCGGTTACTAGAAAAGAAAGAACAACATTCTCGGATAACTGTAGCCCATTTCGATGTCCCTGGCGAGCGCTAGTGGCTAACGAGAGGCGATTCTGCCAACGCTGGTAGACGTCACATCTCCGAAAATGGATTGTAGAATCTCGGTGTTCTGGCATTATTGTTGTGTAATTTTAGGTATGTGTAGCCAGGGAGGATATTTTCATTAAGACATACGAGGTTAAATGAAATGGCAATTTCAACATTAGTGAGTTTATTAGTTATTTGTTCAATATGTCTAACAAAGTTTCGGAGATAGCTCTCTCCATCTTCAGGTTTGTCATAGGTAATGATTTGATGTGAAGTTCTCGGGGTTTATGTAGGGGTCAGTGTGATCTGGGTGGGCCCTGAGACGATTAGGGGGGCTTGGCTACACTTGGGACGACGTGTCCTGATTTCCTGGAGGTGGCCATGTTGACCTCAATTGGTAGTTATGGGAAGGGGTAGCTCACTGGTAGGCTAATGTTGAGATTTCATTTCATTAAACCTCGTATGTCATAATGAACACAAAAAAAACAAAAAAAACATATACAGTAATGTATATACTGTATATATATATATATATATATATATATATATATATATATACTGTAAACTGTGTTTATAAAATAATCTTGTTCTTAACACCAATAACCCCAAAATGAAATTCATAAGAGCAAATGATCCTCCCAGGACACCACACTCAGAACTTACACGCTCTTAACAATTACACCATCAAGACAGTTATTTGAGAGAGAGAGAGAGAGAGAGAGAGAGAGAGAGAGAGAGAGAGAGAGAGAGAGAGAGAGAGAGAGAGAGAGAGATAAAAGATATATAGACTTACATATATACACAGACTGCACAGACCTTGCAGTTCCTTCAATGCAGTCCGAACTTAAAGTAGAAGGCAAGGATAGCAAAGCAGAAGGCTCTCTCCCCACCCACCACTCCCTCCTACCATTAGTAGACATGAAATTTAGTTGGGGAAAAAAGTCCCCCAGCAGAATGAGAAAGCATTTTTATTGGGAAATTCATAGTAAAGAATAAAGTTGAGAAATATTATAAACTACTGATGCTTAACCTATATCTTTTTCCTACCTCCTCAAAATGAATGTCTGACTCCTTTTTGAGTGTGTCAAATTCTCCCTACCAATTAATGCCTGTCAGTGGCCAATAGAGGCGCTGAACGCAAGGTTTACCACGCTGCATTGTGGGAAATGGGCGACATCGCGGAGCTATCCACCGTCCCTCTCCTTCAACAATTCTATAATATATGCAGTTAGTCAAAATTTCTGTAGCTGACACATACTTTTGTCTATGCATACTGTTGTTTTATATATTTTAAAATCACCCATATTCATAAATAACATATATTTACAATACAAAGTCAGCAGGTATTTTTGCGCCAATTTTGTTATGATAATTAATCAGCTTATAATTATGTTTGTAATCATTATCAGCTGCATATGGTCTTTCTTTTTATTACTATACTATATAAACACTTAGTGTAGTCGTATACTGTATAATAAAAACGTGTAGAATCACACAACATTTGAGATAAACTGTGCATATCCAAGGTGTTCAGTATAGTGATGTCTACAGTCGTAGCTCTGGCGCTAGTTCAGAAGCGTCCACCAGAGGTCTCAAGAGAATTGTTGGTAGGGAGAATTGTTTTTCATCATATCACTTTCTCTGCCAGTTTGTTCCACTCGTTGAGCACACTGTAGGTGAAAAAGTGCTTTGTGACATCGAGATTCGCCCTCCTGGTTTTTAATTTCATTCCATTTCCCCGAGTTAATGAACTATTATCGATTTTGAAAAGTGAATCTACATAAATTTTGTCAAAGCCCTTTAATATCTTGAAATACTTGCTTAATTGACCTTGCAACCTTTTTCCCGTAACCTCTTAAGTGGGCATGGGGGTAATTAGACACCTCTGCCTGTGCGCATGTATTTGAGCTGTTTCCATCACTAAAATATTCATTTTACCATAAATAGCATTAATACTTACCCATATGCGCCTATTATAGGTTGATTATAAAGGTATTAACCTGTTACAACAATAAAACAAGTGAAAACAGCGTTTGGATGGTCAAAATCGGCGATACAGGCCGCGAGTTACATAATGTATGGGTGAGGCAACCTCCTTTCCCGCCAATTTCCCCCAAGGCCACTGAGACACTGTCGATCGATACTCTCTCTCTCTCTCTTGCACTCGCTTGCTAACAGTGATGACAATGCCCTGCTTGCAACTCGCTAATGTTAGCACGAAAATATACCTCAGAATAAGGGAATAACAGGGAAAATAGGTGATAACTGAATGAGGGGAGGAAAGTGGGGAAGGAGGGGAGGTAGAGGACTGATATTTTGCATGGCCCAAGGGCAAACAAAATAAAAAATAAATAAAAAAATAAAAATAAAAAATATATTTTTTTGTCGATGTTTAAAATTGATTTTTGTTTTCTCTGACTCTTAACCCGTCCAGCACCAGCGACGCGTCTGGCGCATCGGCGATGTATGTAACGCACAGCCCCAGTGACGCGTCTGACGAGTCACCCTAATTGCTCCGACCGTAACCTCAGGTGTAGCCACTCGAGAGGGCTCAGATTTGTATGGGAACTGTGTATGTATCCCACGCAACCGTGCCGATGGTTGAAAACTCTCAAAGTCCACGTGCGTGCGCGTGAGCGCGCAATAACCTGTTTTTTTGGGGTAATTGCCTTCAATTTTTTACTCTTGTAAAATACGTTTTCGGGGGCTCTGTAGGAGCATTCTTTAAGCTTTTTGAGCGGTTTTTCGTGGTTTTTCCTTCATTCCTAACCCATTCGCTATTGTTTCTGGAATAAAACCATTTTTTGAAAACCGGTCGGGTTCTGGTGAACACACAATACAAAACTAGCCAGGGCTCCACGGGTTAAGAGTCTTCCCGCAGTCCGCCGGGGGAACTCTTAAGAGTCTTCCGGCAGTTCCCGGGTTAAATGAAAACATATTTAGTTCTTTTAATCTTTCATGATATGATTTATTTCATAGTGATGGTATCAACTTCAGTGTTGCCATTTTAGCTATTTTCCCGCTAAATCTAGCGAATTTGGACAGTCATCTAGCGGGAGAATTTGCCATCTAGCGGCTAGCGGGAATTCTGGCGGTTTTTCGTATGTACTAGCGAATTTCTGGCGATTTTTCGTTCTTGCTTTGGAAAACTGAAATCTATAATAAAACAAAATGAAAGACCCAGTATACAGCATTTAAATTAAAGTTATACCATTATAATTTTCGCACCCATACTCATTTGATCTAAATTGATCCACACACACGTAAGTATGTATGTACTGGTAAGTAATGTATTAATGTAAAAGCATATTAATATGTCGTTTCGTTCTAGTATGTTTAAGAAATACTCACATAATATTATATGTTAGTAATTATTATGTAATTAATATATATATTAGTAGGCTATTAATATTATTAATATAAATATTAGTATTATCCCTCACACAAACACACACTACTGTGTATATATCTATATATATTGAATTGATTTATGTTATGCTAAATTCTAGCGAATTTGGGGGTGGATCTGGCGGATTTTGAGGTGGAATCTAGCGGGATTTGAAATTTCTTGATGGCAACACTGATCAACTTTGACGCTCTACGCTGCACCGGCTCGAGTTTCTCAATGTCCTTGTTCAGAAAAGGAAACCAAAGTTTCACGCCATATTCAAGATGGAGCCTCACTATGCTTGTAAATAATGGTACTATAATTTTCTCGTTTTTATATGTAAAATTTCTCTTAATATATCCCAATGCTCGATTAGCCTTGTTCGCAGCTGCTGCACATTGATCTGAGGTCTTTAGGTTTTCAGATATAAGAACCCCCAGGTCATTAACTAATGCAATTGTTTTGATTGGCTGGCCTTTTATCTTGTATTCATATTATTTTGTTATTTATTACCTATTTATAAGACTAGGCATTTGTCAACAATGAATGGCATCTGCCATTTTTCTGACCACTCAACTATTTTATTTAAATCAGATTGCATTTTATTTTTGTCTTCTTCTGTTAATACTGAATTTCCTATCTTTGTGTCATCAGCGAACTTTAAGGTAGTATTATTTAGTTCTACATAGATGTCATTTTTATAGATAAGAAACAAAACTGGCCCCAGGACCGATCCCTGAGGCATTCCACTATAAACTGGCTTCCACTCAGATTCTACTCCATTTATCGCAATTCTCTGCCTCTGTTTTCGAGCCAGCTTCTTATTAATGCATGCATATTTCGTTTAATGCCTAACATTTCCAATTTATTCAACAATTGTCCATGTGGTACCTTATCGAAAGCCTTCTGAAAATTTAAGACAATTATGCCTAATGATTTAGTCGAGTCATTATATATAAATAGTTATTTTTAAAATTCAATCAAATTTGTTAGGCATGACTTACTGGATCTAAATCCATGTTGGCTATCTCTGATCAACTTGTTTGACTCTAGATAATCTACTATCTTGTCTCTTAAATTTGTTGTCAGAATGTTTCATATAATTGACGTTAAATTAATTGGTCTATATTGATTTAACCCTTCTTTAGCGGCCTATGCGGTTTATTTATATGTACCGCCCAGCGGGGTGTTTTTAGCCAAAATAGGGCTGTTTACGTGATCATTTTCATGCCTAAATAAGACCCAGAACGTAAAACAAGTATCTATCCCTGAAAGGGCATAAACAGAGCTTTCGAATGACACCATAACGATCCTTTTCTGATGGCTAGTTTCTTGCCATAACCGTGCAACGCGAGTGCAAAAAGCAGGTAATTAGCCACTTTCCCGATACAATTCCGTATATAGCGAGTGAGAGAGGGAGGAGGGAGCTGAGATTCGTGTCAGTAGGTTCGCCGCGGTGGTCTGGAGCAGTCATACGCTCGCTAGTCTCCTGCCACCACTTGTCTCTCTCTCTCAGCAACATTACGTGCTGAAATAGCCACTCGACCTATGTCGAGCGCCGCCACATAGTCCAGCTTTATTAAATACGACTTATGTGGTGAGCCGCTTTTTAAGGGTTAACTACTAGCTTGGGCTATATTTCCCTTTTTAAATATTGGTGTAATATTTCTATCTATCTATCTATTGCCTGACGCCGTGATCCCCGAAGGGGTGGCCACGAACGAACCGCCCCCATGCACCTCTGTCCCCAGTCAGTCGACGCCCCTCCCCCCAACCATCACCGCCTTCGTTCATGTACTTCCTCACTCCATCCTTCCACCTCATATTCGGTCTACCTCTCCCCCTCTGTCCCTCCACCTCGCTCTCGTACACCCTCTTAGTCATTCTCTCGCTTTCCATACGTTCCATATGGCCGAACCATCTCAAGTTTTTCCTTTTCACACTTTCCAGCACATCTACCTCCACACCACACCTCCTTCTTACTTCCTCATTAGTCTGTCTATCCCTCCATGTAACTCCGCACGCACTCCTTAAGTAATTCATTTCCACTGCTCTCACTCTTGGTCTGAGTCTCTCAACCAACGTCCATGCTTCGCTTCCGTAAGTCAGTGTCGGGATTACCACACTGTCATGGAAGGACTTCTTCACTTCCATACTGACCACCCTATTTCTTGTTACTGCTTTTAACGTTCCTACAACCCTCTTCCCCTGTTGTACCCTCTCCCGCACCTCTTCATCCATAGTCCCATCTTTACTCAACACACTGCCCAGATACTTGAAAGAGTTGACGATCTCCATAGCCTGACCGTTCAGCTTCACCTCACACTCTGTGACTTCACCCCTTTCGAAGACCATAACCTTGCTCTTCCCCGTATTTACCTTCAAATTCCGTTTTTCGCACACTGTTCCAAACTCATTTACCAGACCCTGCAACTCCCATTCATTATCACTCATCAGAACTGTATCATCCGCAAACAGCAGTATAGGTAGCTTCCACTCAATTCCCTCCCTTTTCAGCGATACACCAACATCCACTGCTCTTGATAGTATTTCTTTCATAACTCCATCCATATATACAGTAAACAACCACGGGGACATCACACACCCCTGTTTCAAACCAACATTCAGGTCAAAGAACTCGCTCTGCTCACTCTCCACACGTACTGCCGCCTTTGCACCCTCATACATGCTCTTCACTGCTTTCAGCAACTTGCCCTCTACTCCGTATATTCTAAGTACTTTCCACAAACCTTCTCTATCCACTCTGTCATAGGCCTTCTCCAAGTCCATAAAGGCAACATACACCTTTTGTTTCTTCTCCAGATACTTCTCCACAACACAATTCAGGGTAAAAATCTGATCTACACATCCTCTTCCCTTCCTAAAACCTCCCTGCTCGTCGCCTATCCATTTCTCCGTTCTCACTCTCACTCTCTCAATCACTACCCTACTGTATACCTTCCCTACTACGCTTAGAAGACATATTCCTCGGTGGTTACCACACACTCCTCTTTCCCCTTTGCCCTTATATAGGGGGACTATTATGCCAGTCTTCCAGTCATCGGGTGCACTCCCCTTCTCCCATGCTAGTTTGCACATTTTCCATACCCATTCTATCACTATCTCACCACCATACCTCAACATTTCCCCACACACTCCATCTGTTCCTGGTGCTTTCCCCAACTTCACTCTTTTCATGGCTTCCCACACTTCTGACCTCCTGATCCCCACCTCCTCCTCCACTACTTCTCTTCTTCTCCCTCCCATACCATATCCAGCTATGTTTGCTGGCTCTTCATTCCTTTCATTTAGCAACTCACTGAAGTACTCCCTCCATCTTTCGACTCTCTCTTGCTTCTCGGCTAGCATTCTCCCATTCTTATCTTTCACACCCTTACTGTTTCCTTTGCTACCTTCCCTAACTTTCTTGACTTCTTTCCAGAACAGTTTCTTACTCTCCCTCCATTTTACACTCAGATTCCTTCCAAATTCCTCATCTACTCTTCTCTTACTTTCCTTCACTACTCTCTTCACCACCCTCTTACTCTCCACGTACCTCGCTCGTTTCTGTCTCTCGGAATCTTCATTCCCTCTACTACCCAACCACTCTCTATATGCTTTCTTCTTTTCTTCCACAGCTATTCTTACCTCTTCTGTCCACCATGCTGTACCTTTCACTCCCCTCCCTCTTCTCCTCACTCCACACACCTCCTCACATGCTGCACAGATCTCATCCTTAAACACCTTGCTCATCTCCTCCACTTCCTCCATAACTTCCAGGTCGAACCCACCTAGTCGTCTTTCCACTGCTCTCCTGTACTCCTCCCTGACTTCCTCCTCCTGCAACCTCTCCACCCTCCTCACCATTACACCCTCCAGTGTAATATTTGCAGTTTTCCAATCACTAGGTGACAAGTTAAATATGCTAGTCAGGGACTGAGCTATTTCTTCTTTCACGTTTTTCAGAATTATTGGGTGAATATTATCCGGACCTGGACTTTTAATAGTATTTGAATTGTTGAACTTACATAACACTTCACTTTTGATTATGGTAAAGTTTCCTATTTCGTGTGTTGTTACGTTTGTTTCTGAAGTAGTGTTATATTCTTCCTTAGTAAAGACGGAGCAAACATATTTATTAAACATATTTGCAATGTTATTATCGCCTGTTACTGTCTGGTCATTATTAGTTAGTGGCCCTACTTCAGTTTTAATATTTATTTACCATTAACTAAACCGTAAAATTGCTTTGGATTTTTAAAACTTTCCTTTGCTATACAACTCATAATTACGCTTCTCTGTCCTAATTCATTTATTCACCTTTTTCTACTTAGTTTGTATAGATAGCTCCAATTTTCATTAGTTATGGCATGTTTAATTAGTTTATGATATTTATTACTTTCCCTTAGCGCCTTGCAAATATTTGTATTGAACCAGGGAGGTTAATTTTAACCAGTATTTACTTTAAGGGTCGTGGGTACATATCTTTGCTGTGAATATATCTTTAGATTTGTCCCATACATCACTTGTTTTGTCAGTATTTCTAGGCTGTATATGCAAGTCACTGAGGGTTTCATAAGTTTGTTGTTATTCGCATTTGTATTATCTGGTATCTTCATTTCCTTGTTTTCAATATTGTATTTGCAATTTATGTCGATTCTAATGAGCTTGTGATCAAAGGTGGATAGATGCTCGCCAATGTCAACTTTAGATATCAAGTTTTCATTTTGATGAGCGATAATGAATGGGAGTTGCAGGGTCTGGTAAATGTGGTTGCAACAGTGTGCGAAAAACGGAATCTGAAGGTAGATGCGGGGAAGAGCAAGGTTATGGTCTTCGAAAGGGGTGAAGCCACAGAGTGTGAGGTGAAGTTAAACGGTCAGGCTATGGAGATTGTCAGCTCATTTAAGTATCTGGGCAGTGTGTTGAGTAAAGGTGGGACTATGGATGAAGAAGTGCGGGAGATGGTGCAACAGGGGAAGAAGGTTGTAGGAACGTTGAAAGCAGTAACAAGAAATAAGGTGGCCAGTATGGAAGTGATGAAGTCCTTGCATGACAGTGTGGTAATCCCGACACTGACTTAACGGAAGCAAATAATGGACGTTCGAGAAGAGATTCAGACCAAGAGTGAGCGCGGTGGAAATGAGTTACTTAAGAAGTGCGTGCAGAGTTACATGGAGGGATAGACAGACGAATGAGGACGTAAGAATATAATAATAATAATAATAATAATAATAATGATAATAATAATAATAATAAATGTATTAAGCTCAGACATTTACATAAAAAGCATGGAGCACAATTTCATCCATATCTTGTTTTATACATAATCATTAACACTCAGATTACAATATAAACTAATGCTAATTAAGCATGAGGAAAACAAATAGTAAATTAACAGAAATACAATAATTGAAAACAAACTGAGACACCCAAAATAATTTAGATCTACATCAAATTCTCTATACATTATACTCCCTATTGACCCTTGAAAACATTCAACGATACAACGAGAATACTTGTTTCAAGAACAAAGACAGATTTGATTGTATTTTAGTTTTTTTATCTCCTACTAGTTTACAGAATGTATGCATGTTTGGTCTAATTATATAATACCTTGGAATATATTTATAATACCTTGGAATATATTTATAATACCTTGGAATATATTTATAATATATTTATAATACCTTGGAATATATTTATAATACCTTGGAATATATTTATAATACCTTGGAATATATTTATAATACCTTGGAATATATTTATTTCTATACCTAACAACTTCTTCATTAGAGCATTCAAGCACCGCATGATATTTATCACCAAGGACATTGAGATTACAGATAGTGCATTTCCTATTTTCTCTTGGGGTGTTATTATATCGACTTGTGACAATTGGTAATTTATTATTGTTTGTTCTAAATCTAGATATTACAACGAGTCTCCCTGTTCAGCGACAAATACATTTCATATTTATATATACCTTTGTATAGTTTATAAGTTGAGCATGAAGTTTTATTATTGAGTTCGCTGTACCATTTTTGAATCCACTGATCTCTGAGACGTCTATTGATTGCCTTCTCTAGCCAAACCGGGTTGATATCACGACTCTTGAGTGTCCCAGACATTACTGTAACCACACGTGTTTAGAACATGTTTTATCTGCTTCAACCATGGCCATTCATAACTATCTTCACAGTTCATTTTGTACATGCAATTATACCATATATGGCTTAATTTGCTAGTTTTACCCTGGAGTATGCGACACCAAAATCCAATCATTCGTGTGTATATTAGGATATACTGTAGATAGGGTACGAACCCGGTTCCCCATATATTAGGATATAGAGAGGGTACGAACCTGTTTCCCCATATATTAGGATATACTGTAGATAGGGTACGAACCCGGTTCCCCATATATTAGGATATACTGTAGATAGGGTACGAACCCGGTTCCCCATATATTAGGATATACTGTAGATAGGGTACGAACCCGTTTCCCCATATATTAGGATATACTGTAGATAGGGTACGAACCCGGTTCCCCATATATTAGGATATACTGTAGATAGCGTACGAACCCGGTTCCCCATATATTAGGATATACTGTAGATAGGGTACGAACCCGGTTCCCCATATATTAGGATATACTGTAGATAGGGTACGAACCCAGTTCCCCATATATTAGGATATACTGTAGATAGGGTACGAACCCGTTTCCCCATATATTAGGATATACTGTAGATAGGGTACGAACCCGGTTCCCCATATATTAGGATATACTGTAGATAGGGTACGAACCCGGTTCCCCATATATTAGGATATACTGTAGATAGGGTACGAACCCGGTTCCCCATATATCAGGATATACTGTAGATAGGGTACGAACCCAGTTCCCCATATATTAGGATATACTGTAGATAGGGTACGAACCCAGTTCCCCATATATTAGGATATACTGTAGATAGGGTACGAACCCGTTTCCCCATATATTAGGATATAGATAGGGTACGAACCCGTTTCCCCATATATTAGGATGTAGATAGGGTACGAACCCGTTTCCCCATATATGACAGCATTACACGTGCTTAATTTAACGTTCATTATCATTTTCAAAAATTGTAAATGTAATTTTTCCAGATCTTTACATATATTATATCCCCAAACCTCACATCCGTATGTAGCAATAGGAATAACCATGGAAGAGAACAGTTCCATTAATATATCTATGGGAAGGTCGAGTCTCCTGCCTTTACTTACTAAACTGTACATAGCCCTTGATGCTTGTTTTATTAGTTATAATTGTGGTTTATTTAGGTTAGCATTATAGTTAAAATTGATACCTAGATATTTGTATGAATCTACAATTTCAATACGCTCGTTAAATAATTTAAATTCACAGTTTGGAATATATTTACGATTTCCAAAATTTATAATATTAGTCTTGGTACAATTTATCTGTAATTGCCACTTTTCACAATATGTCTGCAAGTCAGCCATAGCACATTTCATATTAACTACACTATTTGCCAAAATAATAGTGTCATCTGCATACATAAATACAAATAATCTTAACATGTTATTCACGTATTCATCGTCTAGATCCAAATATTTACTGTTATTGTTCAACATAATAGTTTCTAAATCCTTAACACAAAATGAAAACAACAATGGCGACAAATTTTCCCCCTGTCTAACACCATTAAGGCTAACAACAAAGTCAGATTTCTCGTCATCCACCGCAACACACGATTTTATATTTGTGTACATACTTTGTATAACCTTTAGGATTTACCACATATTCCATGCCCGATCATTTTATACCATAACGCATCTCTCCATACCATATCAAACGCCTTCCTATAGTCTACAAATTAACAATATAATTTTTTCTTCTTGAAACACATATAATCTATTAGACATTTCAGCAGAAAAATGTGATCCATTGTTGAGTAACCCTGTCGAAAACCCGAGGTGTGGTGTGGAGGTAGATGTGCTGGAAAGTGTGAAAAGGAACACCTTGAGAGGGTTCGGCCATATGGAAAGTAAAGAAAGCGAGAGAATGACTAAGAGGGTGTACGAGAGCGAGGTGGAAGGACAGAGAGGGAGAGGTAAACCGAAGGAGAGGTTGAAGGATGGAGTGAGGAAGTATATGGATAAAGGCAGTGCTGGTTGGGAGGAGGGGCGTCGACTGACTGAGGACAGAGGTGCATGGGGGCGGTTTGTTCGTGGCCACCCCTTCGGGGATCACGGTGTCAGGCAATAGATAGATAGATAGATTTGTATTGATAACGAAATCTAGTATTTTGTTTTCGCGTGTCGGTTCTATTTAACTTTGATGTCGAAAATTGTCTTGTATAAAATGTATAATTTTTCGCGAATTGGAATTATTTCCGGTCATAAAGCACCAGTCAATGTTGGGCAGATTATAGTCTGCAAGTATTATGCTTTTGTTAGCATTGAGGGTTTGTTGCAATATTTCGCATAGGTGATTATCATCGGCCTCATTTTGAATTGGAGGTCGGTATGGAATAGTAATATTAATGTTTGAGTTTTTCATGTTTAATTTAACACACTATTTATATATTATGTTTAGGGAGTGAAACCTCAGTTGCATTTAGATGACAGGTAATCCACATTGCCACACCAACTCTCGACTTTCCAATACATATATCTTTATGAAAAAATGTGTATGAGTCGATATGGTATTCAGAAATTATATCTCTGTTTTTAAAATCGAGGCGAGTTTCTGTTACACTAATTATGTATATTTCTTTCGGTTAACGTAAGGCATTCTAGTTGATCTATCTTGTTCCTAATCGAACATGCATTGAAGGATAATCCTTTATTATATTGAACTTTTGATTGAGGAAGGTATATGATTTTGGTGTTGCTTGAGTTAATCGTATATTTTGGGCCACAGTTGGCTGTTTATTTGTATTTAAAGAGTCCAAGATCAAGGAGCGATAATTACGGTCAGTGGTCTCGATGGGTGGGTAATTACAGTAATTGTGGGTGCTGAAGGCATACTGTGAATGGGTTAAAGAGGAGGAGGAAGGTCTTTAGGTCAATAATCCTCCAGATAAATCAGACAAGGTATTTCCGGCTTAGTGGGGCATTCGTGAACTTGGTATACAGCTGTGCTCAAAATACCAGTCATATACCTCACACCTGCTTCGGATAAATGAATGCCGTCTCTTGTGTACAGGGATGATTTACCTTGAAAGTCTCTCCAATTATCTACAGAGTACATTTTCTGTGTCACACATGTATTTTACTGAATTATTGACTTCCTTTGCTCGACTATTACTGTAGGAGTGCGCGTTCAACCTAGGGATGATTCCGTTTATCATTCATTGTTCTGCCTTGTTTTTCATAATTTTGATAAGTGTGTTTGTACTTACCTAGTATATCTTTTATAGGGACCAATCATAAGCAATCATTGGAGCCTACGTTTGCTACTACACAAGAACCTGTCGGTATGGTAGAGTTACAAATGTCGTTGATAATGGGCTCGAGTTAACCTCCAGGAATTACATTTAAGGATCTTTTTGTTCTGTTTTTTCATGGCAAACTCTACTCCCTGTCCACGGAGAAAGCTACCACTGTATATTATGGTGTATAATTTGTTTTACTGACTGTGAACTTGTGTGGCTTCGCTTTGTTTGCATTGTTGCATTGTTTTTTGTTGGGCTCGATTCTCTGCCTTTTGTTGTTGTTCTTTTCTGATGAACAGATATTCGTGGTTATTACCATTTTTTTTACGAAGATAAGAGAGAGACAGAGAGATAGCGAGAGCGAGAGAGAGAGAGAGAGAGAGATAGAGAGAGAGAGAGAAGATAGAGAGAGAGAGAGAGGAAGCGAGAGAGAGAGAAGAAGAGAGCGAGAGAAAGTCAGGAGAGATAAAAAGAGATAAGAGAGGTTAGAGAGAGAGATAGAGAGAGAAGATAGAGAAGAGAGAGAAAGAGAGGAGAGAAAGGAGAGAAGAGAGAGAGATGAGAGAGAGAGAGAGAGAGAGAGAGGAGGAGAGAGAGAGAGAGAGAGTCGAGGAGGATAGAAGCTAGAGAGAGAGAGAGAGAGAGAGAGGAGAGAAAGCGTCGAAGCGATAGAGAGAGAAGAGGAGAAGAGAGAAGAGAAGAGAGAGAGAAGAGAGAGAGAGAGAGAGAGAGAGGGAGAGAGAGAGAAGAGA